>CAJQZN010020901.1:4309-18903 GCA_907164685.1 Colias eurytheme
TGTGCGGTGTGCTGTGTGCTGTGCGAGAAGAGATGTTTTTCAGCTCGGGTACTAGCAAGATGGCCGGCCGGCGCGCGCGCGGGGTTCTGCGGGTTGCTAGCGGGCGAGAGGGGGGAGGGTGACATCGCTCACTGCACGCCGCTCACATCTCTCGTCTCCACTGCGCGTCGTCCGCGCACAGCTCACATCTCCGCTTCCATCGCGACATACAAATATTACACATCTCCGCACAGCGATCTCCACTGAAGCTGAGCGGAGAGGAGACGTGTCAATAACTCAATTCTATTGGTTGTTTAAAAAACATCTCCTCTCCGCTCGTCTCGTCTCCGCTTTGGTGGAGTCCCGGCCTTAGACGGATACCATTCCAAAATATCAAACATGCTCAACGTTAAAAATCAAGTTTTCACTTCTGCCGACATTCCCCGAGTGAAAGCCGTCTTTTTTGTTAATAATTTTTCTAATTAGAATTTTAACATTATTTTGTCACCTGTTGTTTTCATTATTTACGCCAGATGGCGCTAATAGTATAATAATATTATATTTAATAAACATTATAGTAGTGTTTTTTCTATATTTAACTTAATTAAATTAAAATGTAATTAATATAATTTTTCTGCTTTCAGGTTATGAAGGATACCTTGGTGTATACAACCGTAGTTTAAACATAGTGATAATAAGCTTAGGCTTTCCATTATTCGCAAGTTAACGTTTTATTAATGAAATAGAAGTCTACTAACGTTAAGACATGTATTTTTGAGTGTTATTGCGATCGATGTAGCATAGTTATATTTTATTAAAAACAATAATATGTATTGAACATTATGAATTGTGAAATACAAATTTTATTCCTATAGTTCTTGATGTGTTTTATTTACCCTTCTACTTACTATATTATTTAATTTAATTAAGAAATTCTGGGTTCGATTCCCGGTAAATATCCTAAAAAAAGTGATAGTCTGACCGAAATAAGCTTGCCACCTATTTACTTATAAAGGAAATGACAAAATGACTATGATATTCTCTCTGTATACCAAATTTAAATTAAATCAGTTCAGAAATATCGAGCCAAGTTTAAATTACAGTTTCTTAAAATATTGTTTTTGTCCGTAGTTTTATTCGCGGGGCACGGCTAGTTTCAATCATAAATACACATCCCTACTTTATTTATCAGACAAATAAGTGGTACCTACTGAGTTTCTAATCATATTTTGAAAAAAATTACTACTACGTTTCTACGATTAATTTAGGTAATCTTGCAAAGAAACATACAATTTAAATCATATCTTTACACAACTTACCATACATCTTACTACACTAGCTTACCATACTTACTTTACTATTGTAACCGGATATAAATAGCCTATTCAGACCAAAATATAATATATTTGGATGAAATTTCATACAGATCCGATTGCTTTTATTGCGTGAAAGAGTAACAAATATACATTCTTACAACCTTGCGCACATAATCGCGTAGAAGTTCAATTTCCAAATTATTGTACTGTAGATTAGTAGGTACTTTAAGACTGGGTTGCACCATAATTTTAGGTCTAACAAATACGTTAAAGTTATGGTTAGGGAAAATATTACATTGCGCCCTATGACAATTTTATAGCGGACGTCATAGTTTTTACACTAACCATAAGTCATAACCGATCGTATTTCACCGGTTAAACTTTTAGGAGCCGTATTCGGGCCGCTTCAAGCAGTTGAGACCGACGGCATCAAGCCGGGACCCCGATGTACTTAAAATATTTGCAACCAAGCTAAAAGTTAAAAAGAAACACATTTTTGTATATTTTTGACACCATTTCACTAGATGGCGCTCAGTGTATCAAGTTCAAGTTGCACTCAATAGGTTGGCAATGCTATGTCGCTACACCATTATGGACAAGATCAGGACTTTCTATGATGCCGGATGCAGCTTCCTCTATTACTCTAATAAAAATATTCACAAGGATCGATGCAAACGCATTTCGCATTTCGTACATACCTTCTAAACAAATTTATAGAGCTTTTAAATACATTGCAGACAGCACCAAGCGGCTTGCAGTATATCTGCAAAATGCTCCGTAGTTTATTTCTGCCTATCGTGTATTTAATTTTTATCAAAATCCCATATTTTATGTGTAAAACTAATATAAGCTTCACATCCTCACAGACCAAAGATACTTTTCCAAATGTGTAAGTTACGTGGATGTTAATTCACCTGCCTGGTACAATAATAAGAGAGATAGGTCGTCGTCGATAGAGGATCGTCATAATCCATAGGTACATCGCATCGACCACACAACCACTAGACGCCTAATAACAGACGAACTGTTTCTGTCAACGCATGTGTCTAATAGGACTTATAACCGCTGCCATACGAAACGCAACTATCAGTTTCGGCCAGTTCCGTGATCTGTTAACACGTCCGAAAAAAACCTTTAAAAAAAAGAAACAATGGCTCCTTGTAGTATTAAATGGTGTGGTAAAACGAGTAAAACCTAAAGTTTGCAGAAGGACGGGATTACTTTTCATATTTAAGTAGTTTGTTTGCGTATAATTTAAATATTATTACGAACAATATTTTATCGGAGTTCTTTTTACGCTGGTACTGGTCAATTGACAAAGCGCGTCGATTATATTTGCATCTCTTTCTTTCGTATGCACCTGATTACGCATCCTTTTTCTTCCATGGTGTGGCACGTGTAACTAGTGACATACTAGTTGTGATTGTAAATTGTATCGATAATAATTATCGAAAACTATATTTTAGGTTCGCGATTTTATACTAGTTGTTTTTTAAATTAATGACATGAATGACGTTGCATAACATAATTATATTATAATATAAAATGTTAAGTTTTTGTAATAAAATAATATGAATACTATAACACTAAAAATGAAAATCGAGGCTAAGCAAGGGTCATAATTTAGATGGGTGACCGATTTTTTTGCAGATTTGTTGTTCTTTAGCCTGTTTGTACGGAACCCTCAGTGTCGCGAGTCCGACTCACGCTGGACTGGTTTTTATTAATATGTATTAACATCGTATTCAATTTCCAATGATAAAGTATGTGTATACAAAATACCTATATCGATAAAGTATGTGAATACAAAATATATCGATAAAGTATGTGTATACAAATTTACTATGTCTCATCTCTAGGAAATTTGGTGACCTTGAATTAGCCAATGAGAATGCAGCGCCCCGCTTCACCATACCTCAAGTTGTTGACAGATTGAACTAGTACATACAAGCTAACATTAGGCGTCTAGTGGTTGTGTGGTCGATGGTACATCGCCATTCGCTGCCATATAAAACATAATGCTTCATGTCACCAAATCCTAGTGATATTAAAAAATACATCCCCCTGAATAAATATTAGCATTCCGTCGAAATGAGAAAACTTCCGCGACTTGTAAATAAGAAAATTCTTTGAACATGTCGTATTTTCATATGTTTTAAATTGTTAAAAAAACTAATAAAGAGATGTCACGTGGAGAACCCTTCTTACACACATTCTTAATTTTTATAAACTTACTGTCGAGTAAAAGTAAATGTAACTTTTTAGCATCTTTTGTCTTTTCTTTATCTAAAGTTAAATTGCTTTATGTCTGACAGCCTTTTTAAATCTCTTTAAAATTAAAGTCATTTTACCCATGTAGGTTTTGAAGTTTTACAACATCGCCATACATCTGTTATGGAAATTATTTGATAAAAAGCTTTTATTGTAGGAAGGAATAGATAATGGAAGTTGGTAGGTCCTTGACCGGGCAATAAGATAATTATAGTAAAACTAATATGTATTAAGAATTAAAAATTAAAGATTTTAACGGAATTTAAATGCGATTTATTCATTATATTATTATCCCGACGTTACGCACACTTTCAGTCACAGTCTCTCCGTGAACACGTTCGCTGCAAAGTAGAGAAAGAGTAAATATTATATATTATATTACATATTTCATTAATAACCTAAAACATTACGTGTCGTGAATTATTTTTCACAACAAAGTTCAATTTATTAAAAAAGAATTAATATGTAATAACATCCATTTGAGCCTGCGTTATTATGCTAGGAAGGTATACAGGATGTCTCACTATCGGTATACTAAGCGCGAAGAGACTTGTAGTTTTGCATACACTGATCACGTAAAAAATACTTAAACAACAAAATTACGTAAAAATTTTTTGCTAAATTTTTCCTGAAAATCCATGTTTTCTTCTCTAGCTTCGCGCAGCCGGCATATACCGCTTCTCTAATGTGAGCATTTTGCCTATGAAAACATAATCTTAAACGATAGGTCACGTGCTGGTGGCAAAAATGGGCGGGTTGCTTGTTAGGAGTGTACACATAGAGTTTTAAGAATTCATCTATTTGAAAAAAAATGCGTCATGAATTTTTTAAGTACCTATTTTTTACGTACTCAGCGTATGCAAAACTATAACCTCCTTTGAGCTTAGTATACCAACAGTGGGACACCCTGTATATTATGTAGGTTCTAATAAATGTATCGACAATTATGTAATGACTAACAAGGTCTAAACGGTTTTGAATGTGGCTTATATTATACTCGAGTAATAAATGTATAACTAAAGCTAGCGACAGCGGATTGCCGTGGGCAGCTCTATCAAGAACCAAATGCATTCAATAAACATTTATATTTAAAATATTATAACAGTGCATTTATATCAAACGAGTGAATGCTTATTCTAACCCCACTAAAATTATTTTAGTGTAAACAGGCGTAGAGCATTCTTTCGTTGTTATAAGTGCGTTCTAAAATAATAATGCAATGTTCTAATACTGAATAACACTGAATACGAGTTCACACTAAAGAATTCTCTTGCTCTTGCTTTAGCTCTATGTTCGTTTGATGTAATTATACATCGTTATGATATTTTTAACATTCATAGAGAATGTTTTTTCCCCTAAACGTAAAACGTCACTAACTTTTCAATTTAATTAACAAACAAATATGCAATCGTGTCACCTGAGGGTGAGCGCAAAGCACCACCCCTGATGTTTCATAAATTTTAACTCATTTATATAGCATGTACACTTTATATTAAAATACAATGATATCTATACTAATTGTTTGTGTGAACGCACTAATCTCAGAAACTACTGGTCAGATATGAACAATTCTTTCAGTGTTAGATAGCCCATTTATTGGGAAGGTTAGAAGGCTATTATATGGCGGACCGCTAGTGTGAAATATTTTCACATTTAACACACTTACAATTCTAACAAGATTTCAGTTTTTCAGTAGGAAAAGAATTTCATTTGTCATCAGCTCTACTATTGTTAGTATTTGTCGCTTTGATGCGTAATTTAATTAACAGTCCCGAGGAATTCTAATAACCTTTCACATACAGGGTTACCAGTTTTGAATAAACTTACTTTGTAATAAAATTAGTTTCGATTATACTTTCATACTTAAAAAAATAGTCATCATATTACAGTTATAAGTCACACGAGGAATCCGCCTAAATCGGCATCATACAAAGTCGGAATTTTACCTATATTTTCTCCCAAAATACTAAGGGGTGAAAATATTTACCCTCTAGAATTCCTTTAACGTCAATGCTAGGGGTTGTCGCGCCTGCGCGTTCGTCCCCCACGACAGAGGAGAGCGTTACGCCATCTTTTTCATTTATTCTGATATTCGGCATAATTCTACATTAGAACCGCGAATAAACGAACCAAGTAAAAGTTTAAATAAAACTGTACGCTGTGATGTGATGTAAAATCGAACTAAGAACATTTTTAACGTTACTCCGTGTTATTACATAATATTTTTTTCTTCGGCCAAGACGTTTGGAGTTTTACAAGAATAAGGTAAGATACTATTTCACTAAGAAACACAATAAGGTATAAATTAATTAGATTAAACAAGCGTACCATTAAAATGAATAACTAAATGAATAAGGTTATAGAATAACTGAAATATTTGTAAGAAAGTTCTTGCGTACCAAAACATCGATTTTTAGTTAAAATCGTGTTTGTCTATGTTACGTAGAGTTGATGCGTAAAAGAAAAAAACATGGAGGTTTTATTATCAAGCACAAGGTATTAGAAACGAAGTAACCAAACAAATGTAATTAATTGGTACTTGAAAAACATAAGTACACTAGTTTACAATACAAGTTACATTAATAAATCTATCTTAAGTTGTAAGTACTAATATGTATGTTAGACTCTATAATTAAATTGTATCTAGAATAAAATTAATTAGGTTAAGATTATATTATTTAAAAATTTATGTTGTTCTAGTAAAGCTTCATGTATTAATTTAATTATAGTATAATCACAGCAGTATATCAGGACAAAAAAATCGGAATCAACGGTTATAATTATTGTAAAATTGCTTACGATTTGGCTCTATTTTTATTAAATTAGATTTTATTACAATAGAAAATTAAAAATTAAATTATAAATAATTTTAAATTATAAATTATATTATGATCTATATTTTATATATGGTAGGATAATGGTGTATTACGAGCGAATTGAACATTAGAATCAGGTATTTGAATATTTAAAACCGCGCTACTAATTGAAAACTTAACTAAAAAAAAAGTTTTCTGAAAAGTCGGTCAAATATAAATTGTTCAACCCTATGAATACAATAAGTAGATACTAAACAGATTTTAGTGTAAGGCTCTCGTTTGTTAAATTCTTCATTATTCTATGATAGACTCTATAGTAGCTTTTAATTTGAATGCATACATTTTATAGAGTGACCACGGAAATGATAAGCCAATTTTGATAAAATATTTGTATAAGTAATTCGATTAACGTGGTGGTTTTTATTTTATCTTTATTAAATTAATAAATTAATTCGGATTAAAAGTCTATCGTAATACCTAGTACTTCTCTAGGGATCTTCTATTTCGATAGACTAGCTGTTTAGATTTAGTTTTTGAAATTAAAAGAAGATTTTTATAGATAGCCAGTAAGTATCTTTTCCTGTTTCAAGCTACGAATAATGTTACATTCTTTTAATTTTATCTCAGTAGTTTTAAAATTTATTAAAATATAGGTATACATTTTTAATAATGTGTTTTGCAAGTGGCAGACGGCACACAAAATTTGTGCTGGTAGGTTCTGTTCAGGTAAATAATCATGTATTGAAATTATCAGTGACTAGCTGTGTCCTGCGGTTTTACCCGCGTTGCTCCGCTTCTGTTGGTCTTAGCGTGATGATAATATATAGCATATTATAGCCTTCCTCGATAAATGGGCTATCTCTATCTAACAGTTCTAACACCGAAAGAGTTTTTCAAATCGGACCAGTAGTTCCTGAGATTAGCGCGTTCAAACAAACAAACTCTTAGCTTAATAATATTAGTATGGATTAGTGAAACGCATTTACGTTTTTGCATTATTTTCTTTACTTTCGTGACATCAAAGTTACAATAATTACCTACCTGCTACGGAATTATTGGTCCAGTTAGTGTATTCTGAATCGAAATTTCAAACAATTTTTCAGGAATCAAGGAAGGAAGTATAGAAATGAGAACTTATATATTATTTAAAGTTTTTTTTTTAATTACATAAAGTATTAATAAAAGTATTTACTACCATTAATATTTTCTTCCTGTTAATTTTGTTACTCAGGTGAGCGTGACCACGATGTTGAAGCTCCCACATACATACCTTGATACCCCGACCTCGCCTGCAAGGTCACTGAATGTCTGATATAGTCCCGAGATTGTGCTAAAACATTCTTAAATTATTGAATTTCTCACGATATCCAAGGTACGAACTTTTTATTTTTGGTTTTCGAAAGTCTGTTTAAAACCAATTGAATAATTTTTATGTCCTGATCCTTGTTTATGTAAAACAAGCTTTCCACCCGCGGCTTCACTCGCTTTGCCTAAAACTTAACAAATTTTATACTAAAACCTAACTAGAGAACCAACCTATCTATTAAAAAATCCGCATCAATCCAATCCAATCAATCCGTTGCGTAGTTTTAAAGATCTAAGCAAACATAGGGACATCCCGACAGCGGGAGCGACTATGTCTATATGTACCTACATATTATCTTGTACTACTTATGTAGTGACACTGGGATATGGATATTGGGTACATTATAATATTACACCATCCATTAGAAAAAACAGAATGAAAATCATCGCAGTAATTTTTGAGTTCATCGCGATCAGACGGACAGTCTTCTTTTTGTCTATGGAAAGTGGAAACATGATTTAAAATTCGTCCGCTTTTATGACAATTAATTTTATTTTTTTTAATAAATCAGCGGTTAAATACAATAGAACTTTGAAATGAATAACAGAAAATTAAATTAATTCAAGACCAAAGACAATTTTATTAATCTCTTATTTCGAATCCTTGATACCTTATTTCTAAACTTATCACAATGATATAAACTTTCGTAGAAAATATAAATCTTCTAAGCCTGGAGTTGAATGTTTTTAGTACCAATTATTTGGCAACTCTCTATCTCAAGGCAGACGCGGAGGTGGTTTGTCTTCCTTTCTCCAGATAGCTTACTTTAAGGTATTAGACAGCGTTCTCTTTCATTCTGATATCCAAGATACAGGCAATAGCCTAGTTTGGATCTCACTGTACTCTGTAAACTAATCCTACTGTTATGATCTCATTATTATCAACTAGCTTCCGCCCGCGGCTTCGTCTGCGTGGTGTTTTGATAAAAGGTAGCCTAGGTTCTTTCTCTGTGTCTAAAGATTGTCTGTGCCAAATTTCATTAAAATCGTAATAGACAGACAGACAGAGTTACTTTCGCATTTATAATATTAGTATTTAGGGATGTAATGTTTAAATGTTTTTTGATAATAAATATTTTTAATTTTTTTTTTAATCTTCTTAATTAACGTAAATATCTTTAATCCAGCTTTTGTAAGAGAATTAATATCATTCCTCAAATAGATTGTTCAATAACTCAATGGGAAATCAATTAAGGTCTAATTGAAACAATTTCAGAACCAATCGTTGTTTCACTAATTGCGTATTTCCGAACTGAAGGATTTGATTGTTCAGTGTACTGATTATTATTACCAGCTTTTGGATTTGTGGGATGGTAATTCTATACTTAATATTATAAAGCTGAAGAGTTTGTTTGTTTGAACGCGTTAATCTCAGGAACTACTGTTCCGATTTAAAAAATATATAAAAAGTTTGCATACTAGTTACCTACTACATAAAACCTGCTTTCAATTTTTGTAAATTAATTTGATCAAAAACAAGCAATATACGAAGGCTTCTTTCTTTTGTTATTTTGTACTGCATCTATGGTATAACTAACAGGGTATTTTTTAATTGAAGTGAAATTTCTTCATCGAGACTTAACATTTTTTCGTTACGCGTGACATTTTTCCGTTACGCGCCAACTTTTTCTTATCCCTACCACGCGTGATTCGACGTATTTCTGTAAAGTTGCATATAAATTTATAAGTTGTAAAAAATAATATAAATTTATATATATAAGTAGATAATATAAATTTATAAGTTGCATATAGTAAATTATTTTTTGAAAGATAATGTCATAAAGAAGTTTTACTTCTTACGTGTGTACACTAGTACACGCACACATTTTTTTACATATCTTTCATTCTTATCATTACAGGGTTGTAACTTAATTCGACAGTGTTCTCTTATAAATTAAATAAAACAAAACTCATCTATCAAATATCAACATCATTCAAATTAAAAATAATACTACTTAACAATTATAATCTTAATTACTAAAATTAACATTTTTCCCGATAACATCCATACTTATATTATAAATGCGAAAGTAACTCTGTCTGTCTGTCTGTTACTCAATCACGCCTAAACTACTGAACCAATTTGCATGAAATTGGTATGGAGATATTTTGATACCCGAGAAAGGACATAGGCTACCTTTTATTGCGAAATATGTACCACGGGCGAAGCCGGGGCGGACCTCTAGTAGAATATATAAGAGCACCTTTGAAAAATCACTCAAAGTACAAGAGAACACATTTATTTTATTGTGTACTTCGTTAACTGTACGGAATGCACAAAAAAATATTAAAAACTTATAATATAAAAAGTCTTATATGGTAGTTAATGATATTCAAATATAAAATCAGATATAGAGGGGACGGGACACATGGGGTGCGTAATTATTATGTTTATACAAAAATCATAATATCATTACCTCCATTGTTACTTGATCAACCTTAATTCGACCGTCTACGACCTACATAAAAGAAAAAAATATCATTATTCATTTAGTACACATCTTAAAGATAGATACTTTCATCATACATGTTTGTCAAATATGTTATAACTATATAATATATGAAAATGAAACCCGTTTCGCATTGTCACGGCATCACGCGTGAACGGCTGAACCGATTTCGATAATTATTTTTTTATTATATTCCTTGAAGTACGAGGATGGTTCTTATGTAATGAAAACTTAAATATGTACCACGGGCGAAGCCGGAGCGGACCGCTAGTAATAAAATGGCTGATTTATAGAGATTCTAATATAAGCCTCAAATTATAAAAGGATCCAGATATTACGTTATAAAAAGAAAATGTCGCCACCTGTCGCACAAAATGAACTCCCGCTCAATATTTTTATACTCAATTAATAGGCTTCTTTATGCAAAGTACCAATTTACATATTTTCAGGGTTCGAATAAATTCGGTCCGTGTTTTTTGCTTTATTTACTTGTGCAATTGCAATCAGGAAACAATTTGTTAGCTTTGCTGTAAATTTAAAAACTTAATTTTAAGTAGGTCTTATGAACTTCTGCTTAAAAATATATTAATTATCTCACCCTGAAAATGTAATAAATATGTTAAATTTGCCATATCTGCTCATTTAAGATTAATTTTTTACAGTCAATAATATTCAAAATCTGAAAGTTATCGATTTAAATTGGACACAAAGAGCAAAACCAAATATTTCCACTTTTATAATGCTTCCCAAATCGGTCCAGAAATGAGATAATATCCAAGGATCTACGCGCGAAAATGGTCATGTAAATCTATTTAGAAAAGGAACAAATTCGACTGATTTTTTTTCGTCATCAACTGCTTACAATATATTATACTAATATTATAAAGATGAAGAGTTTGTTTGTTTGTTTGAACGCGCTAATCTCAGGAACTCCTCTTCCGATATGAAAAATTATTTCGGTGTTAGAAAGCCCATTTATCGAGGAAGGCTATATATAGGCTATATAATATCATCACTCTAAGACCAACAGCAGCACAGCCAGTATGGTTAATAAGCAGGTCCACTGAGCCTATTTTTGAAAGGGTAATGTATAGTCTACAATACCATAAATATTTGGAAGCTACCAACACACTTAAACAAACGATACACAGAGAATAAAATAGTCTTACAATACACCAATTAATTAGATTCTAGCTTCATTCAGTATTTAACTGTAGTGCGGCAAAGAGCCGTATACGTCTAAGAGAGTAATTACGCGGTTTTCCCTAAGTAACGATTTTAATTGTAAACTTTCTGCACAATACAGAAGTGGGCGAAGTTATTGGTTGTGTTATTTATTAATTGCAAATGAGTCTGTGATTCTTGTTGAACTGTTTTATTGTAAATGCTGTATGTAAGCTTACCTCACAATAATGGGTTACAATGCTTACAATGAGTGCAATAATGATTTGAAGAGAAGATTAATAAATCGGAAAAAAAATTATGAAAAAGGAATTCGTATCTAATTATATTATCATGATTAATTTAGTTTTAACAAGCTTTTCACCCGCGGCTTCACCCGCTTTATCTTAACCCTAATAAATTATTCCCCATCAAAATCGGTTGCTTCATTTTGAAGACCTGAGCATATAGACACCCAGATGACGGAAAGCGAATTTGTTTCATACTATGTAGTGATTCTCAAGCCTCACAATTTAGAATCATATGATGTCAAATGTTTAAATACTAACGGTCTTACTTATAAAATGTTACCCATTCGCTAAGCAATGGATTAGTTATTGCAATAACCTGTCTTGTTTTTATGATTGACGTTTCATGTGAGCAAGAGCAGGACAAAGCTATAGTAGAAAATGGTAGAAATTTATCCATTGTTTAACTTTTTATAAGTAAGGCCGTAATAGATTAAAAGAAGAATTAAATGAAAATCCCACAAAGAAAATTGATCAGTGGAATGGACTTTAAGTGCCTCATCACACAACAAAGAGATAAGAGCTTTCACAGAGGGTGGTCTTCAGAAACATCCAAAACTGATAATGCTGTTTGTTGAAATGGAACTCCTTTAGGCGCGTTGAGAGTAAAATTTCAAGGTCACGTTATGGAATAAGGCGACGATGTTGGTATCTTTGCATCTTGGCAAAGAAGTTTCACTTCTGACACGTGTGCTCGGCACACACGCTCTTTTTTTGTTTGTTATTCCTTCGCACAACTGCTGAACCGATTTTCATGAGATTTGGCGCAACATAGAGGGTAACTTGAATACATAGAATAGTTTTTATCCCGAAAATCCGCGGAAACGGGAACTATGCGGGTTTTTTTTAAATACGCAGGTGAAGCTGCGGGCGAAAAGCTAGAATAATAATAAATAATAATAATAAATATTATAGGACATTATTACACAAATCGACCTAGTCCCACAGTAAGCTCAATTAAGGCTAGTGTTGTGGGTACTAGGCGACGATAAATATAATCTTATATATAAAAATGAATCGCAAAATGTGTTGGTAAGCGCATAACTCGAGAACGGCTGAACCGATTTCGATAATTCTTTTTTTATTATATTCCTTGAAGTACGAGGATGGTTCTTATGTAGAGAAAATGTAAATATTATGTACCACGGGCGAAGCCGGGGCGGACCGCTAGTATTTAATAAATACATATATAGATAATAACACCCAAGAACAAATAATTGAGTTCATCACACAAATATTTGCCCTGACCGGGGATCGAACCCGGGACCGTCGGCTCAGTAGGCAGTTACTTTACCACTGCGCCAACCGCGTCGTCATAATATTAAAACAACGATATAATTATTATGCACTAGCCACTACACAATACGTAAGATAAAGCCCACTGCGTTTTAATATATTGATCATTAGACCACAAAAACAGCAATTATCGCCCACCCTACATTAACTACTTATAAATTATAATGTAAGAGACGTCGACCATTTGTCTGACAAAATACATTATAGGCTGAATGCATTGTTTGGATAGCTATGTTTTACCTTACGACGTCATTTTCTCACCTTGGGGTCACGACCCTTGCGTTGAAATTGTTTTGGTAGGTTGCTATAAAAGACATGCTTTATAAAATGAAGGATAATAATTATAAAATTTAAATATAAAGAACTATTTACAAAATATTTGCTAAGTTAATAATGAATATTGTTTAATCGAATTAATTTTAACTTTAATGTATCTAATAGTAAGCAGTTGTATAGGTTGATAATACGATACGTTTATTACTTACTAGCGGTCCGCCCAGGTTTCGCCCGTGGCACATATTTCGCAATAAAAGGTAGCCTTAGATGTTCTTTCTCAGGGTTTAAAGATTATCTGTGCCAAATTTCATCAAAATCGGTCCAGTAATTTATGCGTGAAAACCATACATACATACATACATACAAACTTTTCCTCTTTATAATATCAGTACCTATAGAATAGCTGTTCCCCGTGGTTTCACCATCTTTGATCTGCTCCTGTTGGTCTTAGCGTGATGATATATAGCCTCAAACAAACAAAAATTCTTCAGCTTTATAATATTAGTAAAGATTAATTTTTTGCGTGTGGTTTGATGGTTAAAGTGGTTGAGAACCGATGCCTCAATATAATTGTTATTATATTGTGATCAAAATTAGCATATATTTTTTGCGGCCTGTAGAACTGCCGATTTTAACATATTAAAATAACTAGATTTCCGCCCGCGGCTTCGCCCGCGTTTTCAAAGGAAAACCCGCATAGTTCCCGTTCCCGTGGGATTTCCGGGATAAAACCTATCCTATGTGTTAATCCAAGTTACCCTCTATATGTGTGCTAAATTTCATTGTAATCGGTTCAGTAGTTTTTACGTGAAAGAGTAACAAACATCCATACATCCATACAAACTTTCGCCTTTATAATAGTACATATTAAGATTATTTCACAAATAAAATAAATTTGATTAATTGAAATAACCTTTATCGTACATCATATTACGTAATTCCTAATAATTGTAATAATTTCAATTTATATAAGCAAAAACTAATTCATGAAAAGTAATTGAATAATTGGCAACCTACTTAAGTCGAATTATAATTAATGGCTTTGAAGTGGCCTTGTATTATAAAGAATTCAACATAAAAGTATTCGCCGAAACTAAGCGAAGTTTATTTCATCCGTATCAGGAATTTGAGTCACTTCTGAATGACTAGTTCAGTAATGGTAGAATTCTTCGAAAGAGACCTTGCTAACAGTTACCGCGAACGGTATTGTAAAGGTAATTTTAATTATGTGTAGGTGAACTATGTTCCTGAAAGTTGGTTATTACAAATATATGCGAAAGTAACTCTGTCCGTCTGTAACGCTTTTATCATGCCAAACTGGGAACCCCAAAGATACCTACATCATTTTAATATTAG
>CAJQZN010020904.1:1266-16227 GCA_907164685.1 Colias eurytheme
TTCTCACTACCAGTTATTTATAAGACTACTGTATTGCTTGATTGGTTTAAAATAATCTTGAATAAATACAAAAAACAATAAATGGGTCAAATAAATGACCAAATATAAAAGGAGATAACTGCAACCGATCAAACTTGAAACTTGTTATTTTTTAGTTGCATTTGCCCCGGTTGACCCTAATTGTTTTTGTCGCTTATCGCGCGAGAATATTTCAACATTGGTTATTAATTCTGCATGAATTGGTGTTGCAAGCAACATGACAGCAAATCTGCAACATGATGAATCAACATAGGTGTTGTTTAACATAAATACGTGATGGTGAATCAAAAGTAGCTTTAGTTTCGCGTAAACACCCAGTAAGCTCTAACACGTGCTTATAGTTTGTGACTAATGAACTGATCAATTAATTATTAATTTATTTATAAATAAAACGAAGCTGTTAATGTATATTGCCGTTTACATCGTGAATTTCAATTAGTTCAGGGATTAAATACTTAATTTATTTTGTAAAATACCACGTCTTCTCTACCATACAAATGTCTAATTACTTAATCGTTCCAAGAAATATCGTTCCGGAAGACATAGAATTTCACTAGCTTTTACAAGAATAATTAATGCTTTTGCAATAATAATAAGCCGTTTTCTATTTTCCATATCCACTGGTGGTATTTAAATACGGTTCAATAGTAATAACTAGACCAAAGATACCATATAAAGCCTATAAACTTGAACGCGGAGTGTCTGAAAATTAATAGAACGCTACAGCGCGTCACCGCCCGCCCATACGGTAGGTATTAACAAGTAATTGGATCAACCTTGACGCGACAACCCTTACCGTACGCCATTTGTTATTGCATTTCCGAACGCATTGATGTGACCATAGACACGTGCGTGATTCGAAAAAAAATGTATTTTTTTTCTGTGAGTTCGATTTTGGCGGCAATATTCTAAATTCGAATTTGCGTGGAATTTTAAGTGTTTTGTGAAAAAAATAATTAACATAATATGTAACTTGCCTATGAACTGGATGTGATAAAATTTTATTAAATAAATGTGAGTGTGTATAAAACTGAGTTTTTGTGCGATTTTTCAATGTTTCCTAAAATATTTTGATTTAAAATGTTTGGAAGTAAAGTGGATTGTCAAAGATGGATCAGACATAATCGGTAAGGTACCTATTAAAAATGTATACTTTCTTCATTTTTTTGTTTATAATAGGTAAGTATTGTTATCCTTTTTTGGGTTATATTTTATCTAAATTTCTTTGGTATGTTTGGCTCATTATTACAATACTAGAAATAGGGATAATATCATTTCATAAATATAATTGAATTAGGTACCTACCTAGGTGTTTATGTCTACTGTTTCAAGATTGTAGAGGGCTGATAAGTGGTTTATTTCCTTTGGTTAGTTGTTATTTTTTATTTTTTCAATGTATTTGTTTATCTTTGTCAAACTTTATCCCGAAAAGCTTATCAGTTCATCCAAGCCATAAACATTTTCATGCTCATTTTCACCCTAA
This sequence comes from Colias eurytheme, assembly GCA_907164685.1. Classification (NCBI taxonomy): domain Eukaryota; kingdom Metazoa; phylum Arthropoda; class Insecta; order Lepidoptera; family Pieridae; genus Colias; species Colias eurytheme. The sequence continues at coordinate 2,789 of CAJQZN010020904.1, forward strand.
TCGGTTCGAAAAAGGCAGGAAAAAAGTCATTTTTTATCGTTTAAACTTTAAATAAAATAACTTGAAATTTAATCAGATAAGCAAAATCTCTAATAGTCTTGTTTATAAAACATAAGTTTGGAAGACAACTGCAATGGTAAACAAAATTGCGATGTAAATATCGAACCTATACTAATATTATAAAGCTGAAGAGTTTGTTTGTTTGAACGCACTAATCACAAGAACTACTGGTCCGATTTAAAAAATTCTTTCGGTGTTGGATAGCCCATTTAACGAAGAAGGCTATAGGTAATATATCATCACGCTAAGACCAACAGAAGCGGAGCCACGCGGGTGAAGCCGCGGAGCGCAGCTAGTAGTATATCAAGGGTTATTCAATTGAACATGTAAAATGGCAATTAAAAGGCGATTAGTCAATATCAACTTACAGAGACATAATTATTTCATATTTATTTGAACAGATAAAGATTAATGAGCGCTTGTTTTGCAAAACATTGGCCGAGTTATTTTCAATACTGCAAACATTTCTGTACTTAGTTACTAAATTGTGTTCCTGAAAAATAAGTTTAAATAAAAAGGAGAATTTCAAGAATAAATATTTAATTTAGATATTAGATTATTAATTATAGATAACATTTTAGGGTTATTATTTTTTATGCGTCACACTAGTTCACCAAAATTGAAAACAATGTATTTTCGGCACAGTAAATAAACTTATAATAATCTAATAGCTAATTGAAAAGTAATAAAGAACTGCCAGCATGAATAATTTAATTCTATTTACACAGCCCATGTATTTGTCAAGCAAAATAATTGATAGCAACAGTTGTTCCTTTGGCAGTCGGGATCAATGCAAAGGGTATATAAAGAGAAAGGTTAAGTAACTTGTCACCCATAATTAAGATGTTATATTTTTATTTGAGAATTTATGTCTCTATTCTCTACAACAGCTCTACGTAACAATATCTTAACAATTTTGCAGTATGTAGAGTATGCGTAGAACTAAATAAATTCTAAAATACGTAGGTATGCTATTCGCGTATAGTTTATACTGGATTGTCTTTGCGATTCTATATACCTCTATATCTTAAAATAGCCAAAATGCGTTAGTTATTATCTCCCTGTATAGGTAACATATTTTTGATTCTATAATTGAGGATATGTACTTAACATAGTGGTAGCAGTGCAGCACACATGGGTATAATGTATTTTTTGATTTCTATAATTATTGGGGATAGTACTTAACATAGTTCTAGCGTAGGTACTACATATTACATATTAGAAACTTGACTTTTTCATCTTTAACTGTTTTCGGTTTTTACTTTACAGAAACTGCAATAAAATATAAAAATAAAACAACACTTTAAATTTATCACGTTTTTATTTCCTGCTATATATTAAAAAAAAAATCATGATGTTCCACCATTATTAAGTTAAAACTATTTATCACAGGGCAGCAGAATGCGGGCAGTCCGCGCGCTCGTTCGCGGGCAGCGAAGCTGGGGGTGCCGCTGCCGTCTTCGAAGAGGCGGCGCGGCTCCGGGACGATGACGATATGGACGTCATCCTGCCGCACTTTCAGCGTGTTGCTATTAGCGGGGAGGATACTTCTGGGGTGAGATATACACAAATACATATACATACACATAATATACACGTGAGTGAGCTAGCGCAAACATAAATGGACACACACAAACACATTGGCAAGCACGCATGGATTCGCACGTGCATAGTAAACACGCATGCACACACTGATAAACAAACACTCTAGACTCTAGAGTCTAGCCCATACACATACTCGTGCACACAAGTACGCACACGAACGCGCGTTTGCATATGCACTGTGCACATGCACACACGTTCGCACGCTTTGACGGGCTACACGCACACGTGCAAATAGCAGCTCGTGTGTGCATTTATCCCAATTTATGCACATCGTAGAATTGGCAGACAAACATTAACAAATTAATTGCAAATTAACTAGATGATAAACTATTACATAAACAATCTAAAAAGTAAACAAATATTATTTTACTCATATGGGTTGATATCATTTGTAATTTTTAATCTGGATTAACATTAGAAATAGAAAGGGTTTACGTACGTAACATTAAATTACGGATAAACAATTTCAATACTGATGATTCTGCAAGACATTACGGCTTTGTCTCTAGATTTTAAATTTAATGATATCCTCACAATATAATATAATAATTAAATCAAATATACCTAAGTTTGAAGTGAAAGCAGAGAGGTATTAAGTAACATATATGTAGTCTCAAGTAGAAAGTAATCCATTGTCAACATAACTCTCAGCTTAGATATAAAGAATATTCCAGTTGGTAGAAATATACAAAAATAGACTACAGAATATATTCCAACGGGAAACTATTCTACGCATTTCGTTTTGTGGACAATTCAGGCGGGTGTTTGAATAGCGGATGTTATGAATAGGAAGATTAAATTGCTCTATAGAAATATAGTTGTGGCATACTAAATCAAATTTGCATAACGGAGTATTTGAGTCGTACATTTATCCTGTGATTTGAATGCTATCGAAATATTATGTTAAGGGAAATCGGGAATATTTAGTTGTTGGATTACTTATAATTTTAGTTAAAATATTGCTCTTAATAACATCAATTATTATCTATTGTGTAAAGTCTCATCAAAATCAGTGTAGCCATTTCACTGATTTCCCGGAAAAAATCAAACAAGAGAACACAGAACTTTTCTTCTTTTTCAATCTATTTCAATTCTCAGTCATACAAATAAAGATAATAAGATGAATGTCTTATCAACCAGGTCCCACTAGAGGATCTCCAACAAGCATCCTCTTACCTGGTCCAAGCGCTAGAGATCCGTAAGCGTTACATGGAGATGTCCAGCCAGAGCTTCTGCAGCATCACGGCGCGGTTCCTGCGCTCCATCGACCCGGACGGCGCTGCCAACCACACACCAAGTGTCAAGGTGCCGCAGCGGCATATAGCTGGTGAGTATACTTGGCGAATGGGGAACTTTCTTGGGAGATAATTTGGAGAGCTTCAGGTGAAATAGAAAATTCCCAGGACTCAGTGAAAAGTAGCCACTTCACCTCGATTTACAAAGGCCTATTTTTCCTTTTGTATTTTGTCCTAAACAAGGATATTTAAAGGGACTTACATTGTTTCTAACTGTAATATTAACAAATCTTAATGATTCGTTAACTCATTCCGTTTTCCTTACTGTTTTTTTATGATTGAAATCTCTACTGGACCACAGATTAGATATTAGACTGGACTCTTTCCCAAAAAAAATCAGTCACTTTAGCAACTTTTCAATTTCTTTTCGCTATAAATTTACCAGGCATTTATCTTTTGATAATATTTATAAAACCAGCCATAAGTAAAGCTTACACACTAGCTATTTTTCAACCATACACATTTCACACAGATCACATAGTACACCCACCCTTCAAGATCGGCCGGGACCCCTGGGAGTGTCCCATGCCCGAACCAAAGGGCTACCACATCAAACCACACGAAGGCGTGTACAACCTGTACCGGGACGAAGCGTGCACGGACCGGGTACCGTACGAGTACATCACGTTATCACAGTACATACAGGACAAGAATACCATGTGTACCATGATCGCTGATGGACCACTGTGAGTATAATACTAATCGTGTTTACTATTTATCAGTCTGTACTCTTTGTTTTTGCAAGCAAGTATATCAATTTCTTACTTCACCTACAATATCAGTTATAATTTTAAAATCATTTTTAAGCTGTTTAGTTTCTCTGATTACAGGGACAATCAATTCATTTTAACTTTTCAGTTTCTTTTATTAGTTGTAACAAAGTAACATTGCCCTTGACACGCAATCTCACATTTCCCAGCAACACTTTTCCTCTTTTCTTTTTATAATTACTCGACTTTATCAAACTTCTGTCACCTTTTATATTTGACTATCCTCACCATTCATTCTTTATGTCTATAAAAATAACACTTTAGAATTACAGCCATACTGATGAAAAAGTGATATTCTATGCTTCAATAAATATACATCTTTTGTGCAGGAAATCTTTCTGCTACCGTCGTCTGAGCTACCTCTCATCCAAGTTCCAGTTACACGTGCTTCTTAATGAGTTGAGAGAATTGGCTTCACAGAAGGCAGTGCCACATCGTGACTTTTATAATATACGGTGAGAAATAATTGCCTATACCTTCTAGAAAATAATTTAATGAATCGTTTTAATTTCTTCTGTAACCTAGATTTAAAAGAAATAAATCAATTTGGTACTTTTGTTTTCACTGTAGAATAATGTATGATTAACATTTTAAATACATAGCATATATAATAGCACATATAAAAAAGTTCCTCAATTTCGCTAAAAGCTGCACACATGATATACGAAAGAGTAGTCTGAATGATGTTCTTGTGAAAATTGTTATTCGGAATTGACTTATTCAATGCCGGAACATGTTTCCACTTGGAGTAAAAGTTGAATCCCACTTGGAGTAAAATTTGAATCCACTTGAAGTAAAAGTTGGATCCACTTGGAGTAAAAGTTGGAAGTTAATTGAATTTCTATATTTATATGGTTTTTTGATTAATTCTTAATATTATCTGTACAGGAAAGTTGACACTCACATTCACGCAGCATCGTGTATGAACCAGAAACACTTGCTGCGTTTCATCAAAAAGACGTTGAAGAACCACGCGGATGAAGTAAGGAAATTATGTTTTTACCTTTTCTGATTTTAACTTAATTTAATTTAATTATTTTTTGTTATAATAATTTGGAATAATAATTCCTACCAAAGTAGGTACTGATTTATGACCAAATATTCCACTGACTTAAAAAAAAGGTTCTCAATTCGACTGTATCTTTTTCCTGCTTTTTTTGGCTTTGTTATCTCAGTACTTTCGACTGGGTGAACCGACTTTAATATTTTTTTTCTTTTGAAAGTTGATGCCTGAATGTGACCCGTTTAAATTTGGTTTACTTCTGAATTTGTAGGCGGTTTTTATTTATTTTTGTTGTTGTTGTTAAAAATAATTGTTTACATATATTATGTTCTTGCAGGTGGTAACACTACACAAGGGAACACCAATGACGCTAAAAGCAGTGTTCCAGTCCATGAACCTCAGTACTTATGATCTTACTGTTGACATGCTGGATGTACATGCGGTGAGTTAGTTTGAATAACTTAATATTGTAAAGAAGTTTGTGTGTTTGTGTGTTTGTAATCATTGAATAGGCTTCAAACAAAAATGTTTGATTAAATCCATACTAATATTATAAATGCGAAAGTAACTCTGTCTGTCATGAAATTTGGTATGGAGATATTTTGATACCCGAGAAAGGACATAGGTTACTTTTAATCCCGGGAAAATGACGCAATCCCGGAAATCCCAAGGGAACGGGAACTATGCCGGTTTTTCTTTGAATGCGCGGGCGAAGCCGCGGGCGGAAACCTAGTGTCCTATAAAGAATACATTTGATCATGTTATGATTTTCAGCAAAGTGTTCCACAGGCGAAGTCGGGGTGCAGTACAGTTATAATTGTTAACATACATAAATTTTTAAAGAATCGATTGATTTTTCATATTGGTTGAGATGGTTGTTTTAAACATCTCAATAGATGGCGTGGTTAGAATGTTTTCGATTCTTTAAAAATTTATATTTATAAAGCATTTGAATGCTATTAAAAACTAAATATCAAATAATTTTAACTTATTCACATTTACAGCCAATTAATTAACTTATTTCACTTACCCAGGACCGAAACACATTCCACCGCTTCGACAAGTTCAACGCCAAGTACAACCCCATCGGCGAGAGCAGACTGCGTGAGGTTTTCCTCAAGACAGATAATTATATGAACGGGAAATACTTCGCTAGGATTATTAAGGTATGTGTTTTTTGGGATTTACTTATTAAGAATTAGCTCTATAGTTATAAAAAGGTGTAGGTTTGAATCCTGAAAGGAACCCTGTAATTTTTTCCGTTGGCAAACCCTTTATGACAGGGTATCATTCATGAAAATTTTTAGCTTGTTGGAAATTGTTTTTTTTTTCAAACATATTAAATACTAGCTGCGCTTCGCGGTTTCACCCGCATTGCTCCGCTCCTCTTGGTCTTAGCCTTTCTCGATAAATGGGCTATCTAACACCGAAATAATTTTTCAAATCGGACCAGTTCCTGAGATTGGTGCGTTCAAACAAACAAACTCTTCAGCATTTAATATTAGTATAGATTTAAAACTTAATGTGATATTACAGGAAGTAGCATCAGATCTAGAGGAGAGCAAGTACCAAAACGCTGAATTACGTCTATCTATCTACGGCAAGAGTCCCAGCGAATGGGCCAAGTTGGCCAAGTGGGCCATCCAGTACGACGTGTACTCGAACAACGTGCGCTGGCTCATACAGATCCCGCGCTTGTAGTGAGTAGATATTTTATTAAACCTACTAGCTTTCCGCCCGCGGCTTCGCCCGCGTTTTCAAAGGAAAACCCGCATAGTTCCCGTTCCCGTGGGACTTCCGGGACCTATCCTATGTTTTAATCCAAGTTACCCTCTATATGTGTGCTAAATTTCATTGTTATCGGTTCAGTAGTATTTGCGTGAAAGAGTAACAAACAAACACATACATTCAAACTTTCGCATTTATAATATTAGTAGGATTGATAGTTCCTTAAGACGTGGTTTTGAATATTTATGGTCATCATCATCATCAACACAAACATCACCCGAATCTCAAGGAAGCCAAAAAATAAAAAAAAGCATGTGTGCTCAGCACACGTGTCAGAAATAAAACTTCTTTGGCAAAATTCAAAGATACACAAAATAGTCGCTTTACTCCATGACATTATTGCCATGACGTGACCTTGAAATTTTACTCTCTACGCACCTAAAGAACTTTAAAAACTTTAATTTCCTAAATACTAATGTTATTTCTTCTCTTCACAGTGATATCTTCAAGTCGAACAAGATAATGAACAACTTCCAAGAGTTCCTCAGCAACATCTTCCAGCCGCTGTTCGAGGTCACCAACGATCCGAACAGCAATCTTGAGTTGCACAAATTCCTTACTGTAAGTAGACAAATTAATTTTAATTTCTCTAGTTGGTAAAGAATTTACAAGTGTAAATGGAGTATAAGTTTATGAAGAGAAATTTCCAACATTGCAAATGTTATGTATACGTCGTGGCCATATCGTAGATTTGCTCATTTCATGAAAAGGCCAACATAGTTTGATCAGATCGTTAAATCGTCAACGTTTCACGATTTGGTCATCGACATTTGGCGACAGATCGTATAAAATATCTTAGAGAGTCCATAAAACGTTAAAAAATTCAGAATATTTTAAGAACTTGTTTATTGTCATTTAAGTTAGTGCCGCGGTAGCGCCGGCGAATACCAGAAGCGAATGGTTTTTTCCACGATTTATATTAGCTTCACCTGTATGTTTGTTTGTTTGTAACCGACTTCTTTGGGCGCGATTTTGATCCACTTTAAACGGCCAGATTTCGTTCAAACTTTGTAGATTTATTGAGGACCGATGACAATACACTAATTTGATAAAATATATCTATAAAACGTGTGTGTTTGTGTGTGTATGTGTGTGTGTGTAGATGTTTTGTATCTATAAAGAGTGTGTATATCAACTATCTAACATAATTATATCACACAGCACGTGGTAGGCTTCGACAGTGTGGACGACGAGTCGAAGCCGGAGAACCCGATGTTAGACGCGGAGGTGCGGCCCCCGGCGCGATGGGACGATGATGAGAACCCGCCCTATGCGTACTATCTGTACTATATGTACTCGAATATCACCGTGCTGAATCATTTCCGCAAGTACGTGTTGTTTTTTGTTAATGATAAATAAAATGATATAAATTTGTAAAGAATAGAAAAAAATCTATCACCAGGTGAGACTCGAATCCGGATCCTTTCACTGAGGGTTCGACTCCCGCCTCGTGATCAAAAGCATTTGAATGCCATAAATCCAAAAATATCAAATTCAAATAAAATGATATAATCATTTTTTTTTGCCTGTGACAACAGACTCAACTATTTTAAAAGATATAATTATAGTTTCACCTCCTGTAGTTTTATCGGGTGCGCGAATATTTTATTTATAATCAAAATCGACAGATGGCCGATTATTATGTTTTTTTTAGTTCAACCTTCACACATGTTTAAAATTTTTCTAACTACCCCCACTTAAAAATTATGTATATTTCATGCTGTTAGTTGATAATTAATTTGGTAATTAATACTATTGTAATTTTTCAGAGAGCAAGGTCTAAACACATTCGTGTTACGCCCGCATTGTGGCGAGGCGGGTCCCGTACAGCATTTAGTATGCGGCTTCATGCTCGCTGAGAACATTTCCCATGGTCTACTTCTTAGAAAGGTAAGATTTTAAAATTTATTTTATGTTGGAATTATTAAAGAGTTTTGTTTGGTAGGAGAATATAAGTGTGAATATCGAATATTTTATCTTATTTTGGATTTGTTTAAGTTATTGAAGAAGAGTTATTATATTATTTAAGAAAATATAGGTGGGTAGTAGATGGATGGAAGAAAAGTAGCAGGTAGCAGATAGTATAATAAGTGTTGCCTTATTTAAATTTTACTATATCTTTTTAGTGTATAATATTATCATTAGTTCATCACATCTACCTATTCCCGTCCACGACCGGAGGAAAGCATCTCCCAATTATTACTTAATATTAATTTATTATTTTTCCCCAGGTCCCCGTACTCCAGTACCTATACTACCTAGCGCAGATCTACATCGCAATGTCACCGCTCAGCAACAACTCGCTGTTCCTGAACTACCACCGCAACCCGCTGCCGGAGTTCCTTGCGAGAGGACTGTGCATCACGCTCAGTACTGATGACCCGCTGCAGTTCCACTTTACCAAGGTTTTTGTTGTTTTTATCTTAAAACTAGATGTTGGTCGCGGCCAACAACTTAACTTTTACTTACCTTACTTACCAACAACTTTTACTTACTTACTTACCAACAACTTTTACTTTGCGTGAAATAAAAATACAAAGTATACGGATATTTATACGAAGTAATACGGAGTACAAACTTTCGTCACCTATTTTATTCCATTGAGGGTAGAATTAACCAAAACTCATTCTTGACGGATGCCTACATCAAGTTAGCTGAAAATCGGGCTGAAATTTGGCATAAAAAGATTCCAATCGGTCTAATATCTTTGTTGTGCGTTGATAAATCAGTCAATCACCTTTTCATTTTAAGATTTTATCACTATCGTCTGACATATCTAAACTATATAGTTTTTAGTATACAAAACTGAAATATATTACCTACCTTATTTGTTCTTCTGTCAATAACACTATGACTAATTTCAGCCACTATTTTAACGTTCTCTGCATCAGTACTAATTTTAATTACTTGTTCATTTCACAGGAACCTCTGATGGAGGAATACAGCATTGCAGCTCAAGTGTGGAAGCTGAGCTCATGTGACATGTGCGAGTTGGCTCGTAACTCTGTGCTCATGTCTGGTTTCCCTCATGAGGTATGTTCTTTGGCTATTTATGATTAATTACCCCTTTGAAGTATTTAATTTTTAAATGTACTTCGATTATACCTTGATTATAAAAATAAATAAAATAAAATTGTACCGCTTTCTGATACTGTCTAATGATAATTTTTTAGGTGAATTTTCATTCACTCTTTTGTTATGTTAACTGACACAAATTCTAAAAGGACAATATCAAGAAGCTATGCAATCGTCAATGTAATAATCCATAATATAGTTTTAAATTAATAATTTCTCACATATTTATCTATTCTTCTAGATGAAACAGTACTGGTTAGGTCCAAACTACACGAAGGAGGGCGTCGCCGGAAATGACATCACGCGCACAAACGTACCGGATATCCGCGTGTCCTTCCGCTACGAGACCATACTTGACGAACTTACCAACATATTCAAGGTAAGTTTTCATTTGCATCATGAACACAAAAACTTTGAAATTGAGAAAAACAACATATGACTTTGCGTAGGGATTTCACCAAATACATTTAGATGATACAATTTGAACACTGGTAACAATTTATAAGTTAAACTTGTTTTACACTTCTCTATAATACTTTTTTCAACATATTAAAGTCAGAGATTTACTTAAATTTCGTTAATTTTTAACTAAAATAACACATAACTTGTTAGCATTTCTGTACATTCCATACATGGATGATATTCTATTTGTGTTGTTTTTGCAAATGTATGTTGTGTTTGTAACCCTTGTATATTTTCTGTTTTTTTTTGTGACTGTTGCCTTATTTACCCAAAATTTCCCCACATCAATACAATATTAAACCCTGACTTCGCCTGTAACATTGCCTTGAAATATCATACAATTTCAGGAAGGAATGTCGACCAGTCATTAGACCACATGCAGTACTGTGGATACAACGTGCTAAAATATAAAATTATATATAAATAATAATCGTGCTATATGTATTGTTGCTTGGGTAACGTTGCCCCAATATGTATCGAGTAAGATTTCCCCCAATGTGATAATTAGGTGAGGCTACACAGTGTTTTTAATCGAATGGATTGCATTAATTTTTGTCATTATTAACCTTTTAATCTGTAACATTTTTAATGGTTGTTTATTTGTTTTTTTTTTATACTATTCGATCGATAGCTTGTAAGACTAATATTTTTTTTGTAATTATAAGTAAAATCATGATTTTTCTACATTATACTTTTGGCGATAATTTTAATAGTAATTACGTTTGTATGAGTAATTATTGCACATGTAGTTTTTATATTCCTCCGTTTTTACACTTAAAGACTTCCTGTAATTAACAAAGTGCCTCCAAAGACGAATAATTTAGTAATAAGGATCCAATCATCAAATAGAGATTTACCTTGGTCTTTTATACAGGGTGACTGGTAAGACGTCAGACGCATTTTGACAGGAGCTTCTTCTCATGGAACTGAACAACTTTTGTTCTACAACTTTGCTGAATTCGTGGAAAAAAATTTGGACTTAGTATGGAAATCGGTCAGCTGATTAGCGAAGTGTCCTTACAAAGTCCAATTTTTTTTTACGGATTCAGCAAAGTTGTAGAACAAAAGTTGTTCAGTTTCATGAGTAGAAGCTCCTGTCTAAATTCGTCTGACGTCTTACCTTTCACCTGGTATATCAAAAGTGTAACATTTGTATTTAGTGTAGTTTTACAGTAATAGGCTCAAGAAATTCTTTATAATCAATTTAATATTTTTTCAAAACCTCTGTATCGATAATAAATGATCCCTTTAATGTTAATAAATGTTAGTGTTTTTGTTGTTATTTGCTTGGGATGATGTTGCATTAAAACACCGGGAATACATAATTCTAATGATTAGGCTTTTTGTCATGTTTTTTAAATTGAAAAAAAAAATCGACACCTTTATATTCTCAAAAAGAAAATATCAATATCATAATCTCAATATTCTCTAAAAATTTTCGAAGCTTGATTAAAACCGTAACATAATCAACAAATACAGTAAATTTTGTATTCCCGGTACACTTGGTGTGAAAAGTGTTTTGCAATTTTTTACCATTAATTTTTAAAACATACGTACATAATTTACATCCATGATCTGTTCTTCAAAATAATCACAAAATATGAACTACACAACGAACTTAATCATTTCATAATATTACAATCAAAAAATATTTTACGTTGTGTGACAGAGATGTACGATGTTCTTGTATACCTCTATCTCTGTCTTACAACGTTAAAAATCTACAAATGGTAACTAGTTTTTCTCTTTTGCGTTTTAATTTAAATACCATATGTACTTATTCTCTCCTTGCAATGTATAAACGATTTGCTATAGATTATACAATTTATATTATATGAAAGTGAATGTTATCATGTTGTTGGAAATAAAGCTGCTCATACGGAAACACATTTATTATTTAAATATTATCATCATAAGACCTCTTGGAAAAACTTGTTTACTTAATTTACTGACAAAATATTTAACTATTTGAGAAATGTGTTTTTCTTTATCAAACAAAAAAATTTAAATATATATATTATAAAGCTGAAGAGTTTGTTTGTTTGTTTGTTTGTTTGAACGCGCTAATCTCGGGAACTACTGGTCCGATTTAAAAAATTCTTTCGGTGTTAGAAAGCTCATTTATCGAGGAAGGTTATAGGCTATATATCATCACGCTACGACCAACAAGAGCGGAGCCACTGGGGTGAAACCGCGGGGAGCAGCTAGTTTAAATATAAAAAGGGCATAGAAAGGTAATTTAATAGTAGTCTTCACAAGTATTAGGTAACTAGAGAGATAGATAATAAAGTTGATACAAAATGTTTAAGCCGACAGGGTAAAACTTGCTTATTTGAGTAATAACATATATTTTTTTGTGCTGTAGATAAAGAGGAGTGGGACGCCCATCCCATATTAAGGTACACGTCGAGATGTGTGTCTAAATAATAAAAATCATTGCTTGACAACCTTAAAATACTAAAAACATGTCTAATTGATTATATTAATATTAAAAGACGATTGATGTACCTTCATTAAATTTAATATTATTTTGACACACTTGTGTTGACGAATGTACGTTGCATGGATTTTTGTGTGTAAGTAATAAATAATAATGCTCATAACATAAGAAATGATGTTCTTATCATTTTGATCTTCACTTATTAATGACACTACAGCATTTTGCCCTATACCATTAAAATTGAAGGTAAAATAAAACAAAATTGAACCCACCCCTCTGGCAAATTTCCTATCAGGCATTCTTGCGTCATCTTTTCATTAACCCTATAAGATAATTTCTTACTTTTCCAAAGGCTGAGGTCATCTAAGTTGCGTAAGTACAGTCATGATCAAAAGTGTATTCATTATTTTTATTATTTCTTTACGACGAAATAAGATGTGGGTGCTTTTGTTTGTCAGTGTTAACAATTAATTTTGTCTTAATTATTGTGGGTTAAGATTTGTTAGCAAATGTATATATGTAACCAATATTTCTACAATTATAATACGAAATAAAAACATCATACAAATTCTTGTGATGTTCACGTATTGTTACGTTCAACTAAACTAATTTGTAACATTAATCTCTATAAAATATCATAATAATAATTGAATTTTATTCTATATTATTCAGATTTAGTAGTTTTTCCGTACTAACTCATTATGAAACTAGTATATTTATTATTAATTCATATCGTGCGAATGTTACAGGCACGCCAATCCTTCAGGCAGCTGCGGAACGACGCCAAATCCCCCACTCCTCCCCCTCCTAACGTCAATGCACCAATTGTTAGTCTCAAACGACCCTCTCTCGTGTGAAATTATGCATTTTTGCCCTCTCTCGTGTGAAATTTTGCTTTGACCCAACCGGTAAACTGTTAACTTTGCAAGTTTGTTGTTCTG
>CAJQZN010020908.1:1917-13673 GCA_907164685.1 Colias eurytheme
AAAAAAAATATGTTATACTTATACAGTTTTATTAAGTATTAAGAACTGAATTAAAAATGTACTATTTAACTAAAAAAAACTCGAGAGAGAACAGCCGTAAGACGTACTTACTTTACCCTCCCTCCTTGCTCCGTTACCCATATAATATCAATTATATGGTATACTAGGTTTCCGCCCGCGGCTTCGCCCGCGCAGTCAAAGAAAAACCCGCATAGTTCCCATTCCCGTGGGATATCCGGGATTGCATCATTTTCCCGGGATAAAAAGTAGCCTATGTCCTTTCTCGGGTATCAAAATATCTCCATACCAAATTTCATGAAAATTAGTTCAGTAGTTTAGGCGTGATTGAGTAACAGACAGACAGACAGAGTTACTTTCGCATTTATAATATTACTAGCGACCCGCCCCGGCTTCGCACGGGTGCAATGCTGATACTAAATACACTACAGAAAAACTGTGAACCTTGTATATAAAAACATCTCTATGATAAAAACATAGCGGCCCGCTCCGGCTTCGCACGGGTATAAAATAGATAGCCGGGCGGCCGGTATCGCCGCAAACGCTACGTCCCGCAATTTTTAAATCTGTAATATCTTCGAAAATATTCACTTAAATCATACGGTGTATAGGGCCATATAGATCTATATTAAATGAACAATGCACTCAAGGTATTTAATTGGTTAAGGATTAATGCTGTATTGGTTAAAATCGCATCGAAAATTAGAAATTATTTGTCGCAAAAAGTAAATGACAAAAAAAAGTTATTGTGGGTTATCCATAAGAGATAGACATATACCATCGCGGACTTTTCTATTGACCTTTTCAATGTGTACAATATTTAGTACATTATTTTGATAAAACTCGTAGGGTTCAGCCTGCGTTTGCAATGTAAGCGGAAAAAATGTAATTATTTACGACATCACATTAGAAACCTCAAAAATAACAGTACTTCTACACTATTTAATGGATGTTATTATACATATAAACCTTCCTCTTGAAACACTCTATCTATTAAAAAAAACCGCATCAAAATCCGTTGCGTAGTTTCAAAGATTTAAGCGTACAAAGGGACATAGGGACATAGGGACAGGGAAAGCGACTTTGTTTTATACTATGTAGTGATGGGCAAAGGTCGACATATCCACTTTAATCTACCAGCGGCAATGTTATCGACTATTATAATAGATGAATAATATAACGTTATTTTTGTCTGGATAATAGTTCTGTTGTTATTAAGTGTCTACTTGCACAATTGTTTTTGTGTTATTAATACTTAAAATGTCTAGTTGAACAATTGCTTTTTGTAATTATCGTCTAAAATGTAATTTTTTATTTTAAAATAAAAATACTTTATTTTTGTCAAAAGTCTTTTTAAAAAAAAAACCCCGTCGAATTCCGAACTAAAAATTGGTACTGACTTTTCATGGGACGTAATAATGATATTGAAACTTGTCCCATGTCTGTTGATGGGATGGGACACTGCCCATACATTTTTTTGCATGGTCCTTTGGAATTTAAGATTGTAGATAGTATTTATATATAGGTCTATTGTAATAAGACGCTTCCACTTGTCCTCAGTTAAGAAAAATCGATAAGCGAAACAAATGAAACGGGATATGTGGTATAAATTTAATATATTATTAGCCGAAAAAATCATGCAAATAATTGTAAAATAATACTGGAAGCAATTTTTTCTTCTTATAGAGATGCTCCATACCTTTTTTTTTTAGTGGGGAAATCTTGCATAGATACCCACGGCCTCCGGGGAAAGGGCCGTGGGTTATGTCGGATTCCTACCGACCAAAACCCCACTGTGTTCCGTCAAGCCGCATCAACGACGGGGCCACGGGTATAGGTAGAATTCGTCCGTGACCCCATCAGCAGCTGCCCGTCTCCAGGCCAACACAAACTATGAGCCCGCCAGCTCTGACCTCATGGGGCGGCGTGAGCGGAACACGTCTCACGCCGCCTCAACTCACTGGACGATGGACTCGCTCCATCGCCCGGCGCCCCTCGTTAGGGAGGCTGGTTGCGGCCGCGTAAATCAGCCGCAACGCGACGACGACGCCCAATAGGACGTCGGCGCCGGATCGGGTCTGCGTGAGGATCCCTCTCGCGAACCCGCTCCGCCTCCTCTTTCCGCAAGATCACGTCCTCGGAGAACGTGATCACCGCAGATGCTCCATACCTAAGGGTTTGCCATCAGCTCTTTGTATTTATGCCCATCTTTTATCAACCGAAAATGACATTTGCCTAGTGATACTAGTTCAATATCGGATGTTGTGCTACTATGATTTATTACTTTGTCCAGCTTCTCTCTTTCTGCCTAACCAATTACTATAGGTACGTTATAGGAATAAGGAACCAACGGTACTCTATGGTCTGTACCCCTATACTAACTTTTCATATATTTATATGTTATAAATTCACCACCAATCAACCATCTACAATATTATTTAACACTTGATTGTGCAAAAAAATAAGTACATAAACGTAACAAAAACACATAAAATCACAAAGAGCGGCAGGCACTGTGATAAATATGTGATAAGTATGTATGTTCTATTTCTCATTAAATATCTATAATTTTATTTAAACAGCTCACCTATCACAATTGCAAGCAAAATAACACAAACTTTTAAACATTAGAATTTCCAACCCCCGCTAAGCGGAGTCTTACCGGATTACGGGTGGCTCCGACTACGTATGAGACTCTTTACGTTATTAGACTAGCTTGCACCCGCAGCTTTACATGGTAATAGGGGAATACGTATAGATTATTTTCTCGGGATGAAAATATATTTCTAAAATTGAATAGTATTTTATTTACATCGGTTGGTTATAAAAATAGCCACACCCTGTTTTTTTTAAGTATTTTCATTTGCAAACAGTAAAATGACAGCTTTTCCAAGAAAATTCATGTAGTCATGAGTCGGTGCAGTTTATCATATCATGCTTTGTAGGAGTAAGTCATGCATTTTAATACAAATCTTTATCATTTTAGCTTGTGCACTTTTTTGTTTATGATCAATCTTAAACAGCAATTATACCTACATAAACTAGTCTCAACTCTTTCATTCTACCAACGTTTCCTTCCAAATTACACAAAACATTAGAACCGACGAAATTCCACAGAACCTTAACAGGACATTAAAAAGCAATCGCCAAAAGAAATCCAAACGCATGGGATAACTTAATTCGAAACGTGACGTAAACGACACGAGGAAGTCGGATAGGCGGAGCGGGAAGGGAACCCCAATCCATTTAAAATTCCCTGCTTGGCGTTGATTAATGACCGCTGCGATATATTGGCAGTATTAAATCTTGGCCAAAACTACTTATACGATGTTTTATTGATACAAAATTATTGATCGATTGTGCAGTGGTTAGGGTTCCTGGTGGAGATTGAGAGTATTGGTAGGGAAGAAAAACCAGTAATATCGAATATAAAAAATTATAAGCGCAAGACCGGTTGAAATATTACGCCAAAATGTACTAAAGCACTGAAAAATAATATAAAATCATATTAAAATTAAACATGTGAAAGTTTGTAACTTGTTCTACTCTGAATTTAAAGACAGATTTTGTTATTATTTTACGCGAATAAAGTCGCGAGGATCCATTAGTATATCATACTCCAGCTTTACAAATAGCTAATCTAATCTCAACGAATGTTGTACCTGGGAATATTATTGTGATTTCTTATCTTGTAAAACTCTTCGCAAAAGCCACATGTTTTGGATAAGATAATTTGCATACATTTGCAGTACAGTCAGACAGTCAGTCCGAATTTACATAAACACCCGGTCAATAACCCTTGACGGCAGAAATCTCAAATCTCTCCAGTCTCTCTCTAGACGCCAATTACAAGTTCACTGCTACTGCATTGTTTATCGAGAAACCTAGCGTTGAACACAAAGTAATTTCAAACGTATTATAGCGTGATAAGGTACATTTTAACACGGCAGGTGTTGAACAAAATTTGCATTCGGTTAGGGTGACGTTGAATGGACGTCTTGTGAGCTGCTATTTGTGGCAGATCGTCGGACAGTCGCCATATTGCTTGTACATATTAATAAGAACTTCCCATTTATATGTAGGGCTCTTGAATTTAAGATTTGAATAGAATTCCTGACAAATTTTTCTTGGTATTAGCGAGTCATAAGAAATTAAATACTTCATGTCTGTTTTTATGATTCGAAAATAATTAAACAGCTTTTTTTGCTTAAAGCTGTATCATTTTTATTATTTTACGTATTGTTTATTTACCTAATCAATCACCATTGATTGATTGATTTAACTCCTCAATATTGTAGCATAACCTACAAAGTTAGTTGATTGAAATTTAATTTATTTCTAATCACAGTTTGGAAATCTCCATACGTGTTTCTAAACAAAGTTTAAAGTCGTCTAGAGCTTGTAGGTCACAGGAGGCTTATCGCATATATTGTCGTTACAAAAATTTGATCAAAGAAACATACATTTTGGCAATATAGAGGCGAATGTTCTGTCTACGACTGTACCCCTCTGAAAATTTTCATAGGTGGTGGTAGCCCTTACCATCAGACCCTATTAATACTATTTGAAAAAAAAAGACATAGGTACCTACTTAAATATTTTGTACATATAAAAAACATTTCTGATGTTCCGTTTATTAAACCTTAGTAAACAAAAGCAAACAATAGCTTATAAAGGGACTCCGCTCGTTCAAACGGCAAATAGTTTAGACAACTAGCGGGAAGGAATGTCACTCGCTTTACAGCAATTAAGTACTGCCTCAATACGATCGGGTTTGGCTTGAAAATTATTAATATAGATAATTTATAATAATACAAATAATGCAACAACTTTACCTTTAATAAGCAATTATAAAGCTACTACTTTATTTTCATTTCATTTTTAAATAACATTTTTATGTAATACTAGCTGTGCCGCGCGGTTTCACCTGCATTGCTCCGCTCCTGTTGGTTTTAGGGTGATGATATAGCCTATAACCTTTCTCGATAAATGGGCTATCTAACACCGAAATAATTTTTCAAATCGGACCTGTAGTTCCTGAGATTAGCGCGTTCAAACAAACAAACAAACTCTTCAGCTTTATAATATTGGTGTAAATTGTAAAAGTTTGAATTAGGTATTACTAAAAATGGTGTGTAGTATTAGTTAAATATCAGTATGAGATGCAATTACCGTTCATGGATAGTTACCCTAAAAACAAGTTTTAGTAGGTATAATTAAACTCCATATGGTTCTCCAATTGTTAAGCAAATTGAATTAGTTATAACGGTTCGTGGATCAGGTGTTGATTTAGCGACGCAATTTGAAACTCGATTATTATTGTTTTTACGATCATCTTTATTACCCTTTGTTTCTAAATAGCGTTAACAATTTATTTGTTCTTTCAACTCCAAGATGTACCGAGTTTATTTGATCAAATGTTACTAGAAATGTTTTTGTTGCAGTACTGAAAAATAAATGCTATTGGCTTAATAGTTTTTGTGTTACTCAACTGTTGTAAATGTCAATGTTGGTAATATAAAAAGTTTTAACGCGTGTCATTCAACCACTCTACATCTAGAATAACACATAGAATATTTAAATATCTTGGTCCAGGTACCAGATGAAATAGGGGTAGCGGCATTGTGAATAATATAAACATAATTAAAAATACATACCTATTACCTATATTCAGTGTGTGCATCAGGGGCTATTTTTAGGATAATAAATCTTCTCTCTGGAGACTTATAAACGAAGTCTTTCGAGACTGGGGTTGACGAAGGAATAAAAGATTTAACTTTTGAACAAAATCTATCGGTGAAAGATTTGCGACATTATCCATATTCTTCATCTTAAAACTTCACAAACAACATAAACTACCAACATACTGGTAATGATCGAAAGGCCTTAAATAAAATCTTGTGTCAGCAATATTGCTGAGAACTTGCCTATAAATGGACTGTTCTTGTATTAAATATTGTTTTATTTATATAAAGGGTTGAGGATAATTAAAATATTGAATGTGGTGTATTCCTGCCAGGAACATACTCTCAATCGGTTCTTGGAATATAACCAGGAGAATGTTATTCGCCCAAATAAATATGTGAGTGAAATGAATTATCTTCACTATCTTAATATATATAAATCTCGTGTCACAATGTTTGTCCTTAATGGACTCCTAAACCACTTAACCGATTATAATAAAATTCACACACCATGTGCAGTTCAATCCAACTTGAGAGATAGGATAGTTTAAACATGTAGGTACCACGGGCGAAGCCGGGGCGGACCGCTAGTATATAATAAAAGAGAATCCTACTCCGCGTGTGTCGGTCCGTTTGCGAACAACTCAAAAAGTAACGCACCGATTTTCATTTGGTTCTTACCAACTACGCTATCCATTATCATTCTAGTATTGATAATTTGTAAGACTCAGACAACGCGAGGGAAACCGTGGCCAAAAGTAGGCGTAAATCGTAAACAAATAATGTTTAAAATAGTTGGTTAAGTATGAAACAAATATCTTCTTTCTTATATTAGTGAG
Organism: Colias eurytheme; assembly: GCA_907164685.1. NCBI lineage: Eukaryota > Metazoa > Arthropoda > Insecta > Lepidoptera > Pieridae > Colias > Colias eurytheme. The sequence continues at coordinate 8,459 of CAJQZN010020908.1, forward strand.
GTGAATATTGTCACTGATATTATGTGTATTTTTGTTATGTTTAGAATTAAAAAAGCTGGCCGAATAGTTTCCTTATCGTATACTTTTGAAAATTCCTGGGCATTAAATCTTTTGTGTAGATTTTCGTTGAAATGTCTATTATGTTATGAGTGCATGTAGCTTATTCATTCAAATCACAGTGCATACAGTGTAGCTCTTGAGTTTGCGTTTACTTTGCTTTAAAACTACTAATGAGTTACTTAATATGAATTCCTTGCGTTTAATGTGTCGTTAGTAGTTAAGGGCAGGAAAATGACTGTATTTAACTTGGGATTAAGAAGTTTTGAGTAAATTAAGGGACGAATTTTTAAGGTTAAGCTTGGTCTTTATGCTAACTATGAATATGACTTCAAGAATTCTGTGGCTATACTATACAATACTTCTCATGTCGATCTCGATGAATTCAAGCTTTAATTATCTATATTATGTAGATACCTTTAAAAGCAATAGGCAGAAACTATTTACTATGGTAATCTATAACATACTCCTATTAAAGTGAAACTTTTATTACATCGTCTCAAACTTTTTGGTCTGTGTAGCGCATGTCGCGTGTATCGCGGCTGCCGAGTAGGTATACCTACTCGTCGACCGTCACGCGACATGCGCTACACAAAGCAGTGTTCGGAACCGTTCGAACAGTTTCACTTTTACCGTGGTTTCATAAAACCACAAAACATTTTTATTTTTATACGTATTTGTGTACTATGTTATGTATGTTAGGTGTAGAGTCAATTGGTTCGATTCCCGTTATAGACAAACGAACAGAAATATCTCGGTTTGGCAATAAAAGGTCGACTCCATACATCGATACAATATAATGTTGCAAACATATTTAAATATGTAATTGTTACATATTATTATATGAACTCTGTCTTTATATATTTCTTCTATTTTTATAAGGCATTTGTAACGTTATCTTAAGCTGACTCCGTGTGACTTGTCGTAAATAGTGTCATCATTCAAGCAAATAGGCAATTTTACGTGTGAAAAAAGAGATAGCAATATTCTTATATGTGTTATTTATTCGAACAATTATAACCATTCACTCTCACCTGGATATCTGACTGACTTTTGTCTTTTTTTAGTAAAAATAGTATGCATATTAAATTCATGTTTTTATTGTGTATTTTTTGATTCATTAAAATCAAATATGGACATATTATATTCATTTGGAACAAGCGAGGAAATCTACAATTACGAAATAAGTGCAATGGAAATCTTTTTAAGCTATTGAATAGCTTCTATCGCGGGCCTTGAGCGCGGGGACTGAATCCAGAAATTGCATAACGAAAAACCTCACGCTCCCCACTCCGACGGGCACGGAGGTGTGGCTTGAAGGCATAGCATGCAATAGCTTTACCGCGGCAGTCCCCGAGTGCCACACGTCTTTTTTTTAATTATATTTCCATATCAGTAAATAACATTAACAGTTTTAATTTTAAGTGTATTCTGAATAATTTTTAAAACTTGTTGAAACTTTTTTTTGATAAAAGAATATACTTAAATAGACACCGAAAGTACTTTAAATCCCATTTAGCACTCATAAATAATGCTATTTCAGTAAGTATTAAATTTGAACACAAATTATTTATGAACAGTACTAAATACGGTGTAGCATATTGTTGTAATTCTCTTTAATCTTGTGCATACACAATTGTGTTTGTTAATTATTATTTCATTTGATATTATTTACAATAGAAGCTATTGTGAAATGGAGCGTTTATGTGATATAATAGAACTATGTTAATATTATGAAGATTCGATATATTTAGATCTGAGACGGTTTAATAGTTAGGCGAGGTGGTTATTTTTTTGTAAAAGTAAGTAAAAGAACAATCAAATTCAAATTCTTTGTTTCCTCAAAGACATGGATATAAAATGTTATAATATTGATATAACACTAGGTACATACATCTTTTCTTGCCGGTTCTTCTCCGTAGATACTGCTTTCAGAATCGGTGGTAAATGTTCAAAATATTATGTAATGACGTTTCAAAAGTGCTTCTCAAAGAAGTCTAATTGAATAAATAAATGTTTGAGTTTGAGTTTTTTCTTCTTGTCAATAGCAACATCTTTTATATCTTAATATATATAAATCTCGTGTCACAATGTTTGTCCTCAATGGACTCCTAAACCACTTAACCGATTATAATAAAATTCGCACACCATGTGCAGTTCGATCCAACTTGAGAGATAGGATAGTTTAAACAATATGTAGGTACCATGGGCGAAGCCGGGGCGGACCGCTAGTAATACCATAGATACCATTATTATGTGACTCTACAATAGTTTTGCTCTCTCTCATGTTATACTTCAAACTATCTTAATAATATGTTTGTCACCTTTTACGTTCATGTGAATGAAATTAATATTATTAAAAAATGTTGTTTCATTCTTATGTATACCAATGTTGTATGATATTTTAAAGCAATGTATTTGCTACTTACTCTTCTTAATTCAAGGTCTCTAAAATTTACATTTTATATTGTGTTACACAAATTGGTCTAATGAAAGTACACTTGGAATATATTCTTCGCAATAACAATGCATTTTATAAGACTTATGAATACATTAGAACCTCTAATTACAGCAAATACGAGTAATGCAATATTGACACTGTCAGAGGAATAGGTTTGAACTAATTAGTTGTTTAATTAGTTAAGTCTCAAACTAAGTTCATAATAATTGTACAATTTTGAACCTTATAGCTTTTCTGGAAGGTGCAAAATCGCGTGCCGTTTGTCACATGTTTGTAAACTTGAAACACATGACCTGATTTTGACGTCAGCTAGTGAATAGTTTTATTTAACATTCGTATCTTGAAGTAAGAAGCATATCTTTTGAGTCCTTAGCGATATGCTTACAAGGCATAAGGGGTGTCACAGATTTAGTAATTTTTTTTCAGTATTTTTTACATGATTAGCGAATGTACATAATATCATGTAGGACACCCTGTGTATGTCAACATACTAAACTATACACCTGACTTCTCGTACAAAGTTTCCACACTCCAAGGTATAAGTTTACTAAGAAATTATTCTTCCCATGTCCTTCCTTATAATTGAGGAACCTTTCTTGCTCTTTCTTTTGTTTTGTAACCTTATACGGATAGATTACGATATAATATATACTCGCTCTGACGTCGCCCAGAACATACTTACTTACTTACTCCTGTGGTGCTGAAACCCCGAAGTGGGTCTTGGCCTCCGAGACGAGAACTCAACTCAACTCACCCAGAATAGACTATATTAAAATACCTTTGTAATTTCATAGTATACCTATATCTTAATACCGCTGAAAGAATCTTGAAAACTGGTTACAGCTTTTTACTGTATCTATTACAAACATACAAGCAAATGGGAAATTAAATCATTAATCATTCTTTCTATAATTAGTGTTATTGTAGAGAATCAGCATTAGGATATATTATCTTTAAATAAAAGTACTTAGTTTATTTAAAGATATATCCGTATAATCCGATAAGTAACACCTTTGTATTTAAAGTGTCTCTGTTGTCACATGGATCACCTGAAACAAACAAAAAATTATAATTAATACATGTTCAGTAACTTTAATTTGTATATAATCTTTTATATTATCAGGCATTACATAAAAAATGTTTTCATGTGTTTTATCTTAATAATACATACACTTTACATACAATATCAAATAAATTGTACTCTTATACACCAAATGCCTTTTAGTTAATCTAAAACGGTTTGTCAAAATATCTAGTTACACTATAAACACAACATAAACGCTTTCAAAGAGAGAAGGGTTGCTAAAATCGGCTAAAAGTACAAATGATTGATTCAACCCGCAAACGCCGTATCATTTTTCTTGACCGAAACCCATTCAGCAGAAACAACTGACCCGGATACCCGCATTTATAGAGTTAGAGTACTGGATGGAGCTATGTGTTACAAGTTACGTAAGAAGGAAAAAGGCGTTTATTTTGTATATCTCACAAAGTGTGTAGTGTGTGTGTATAATATATTTGTGAATGTAGTAATGTAAATATGCAATTAAAGAAAGTGAGGCAATCGGTATAGCTTAACCATGTCAAATGTTCATTTGTACAGTCGCTACGTTACTGCTACTTCACACGTTACCGCTATTTCGCTACGTTACTGCTACATCGCTATGTTACTACTACGTCGCCGCGTTAATGCTACGTCGCTACGTTTCTGCTACGTCTCTACGTTACTGCTACGTCGCTACGTTAATGCTACGGTACTACTACGCCGTTATGTTACTGCTACGTCGCTACGTTACTGATAAGTCGTTGCGTTACTGCTACGTCGCTACGTTACTGCAACGTAAATGCTACGTTACTGCTACGTCGTTACGTTACTGCTACGTCGCTACGTTACTGCTAAGTCGCTGCGTTACTGCTACGTAGCTACGTTACTGCTACGCTGCTACGTTACTGCTACGTCGCTACGTTACTGCTACGTCGCTACGTTACTGCTACTTCGCTACGTTACTGCTACGTCGCTACGTTCCTGCTACGTTGCTACGTTACTGCTACGTCGCTACGTTCCTGCTACGAAGTTACGTTACTGCTACGTAGCTACGTTCCTGCTGCGTCTCTACGTTACTGCTACGTTGCTACGATACTGCTACGTTGCTACAATACTGCTACGTTGCTACATTACTGCTACGTGGCTACATCTCTACGCTTCTACTATCTACGATCCCATGTTGTGTAAAAAAGAAAAGTTATAACAACAATTTTCTTTACTTAATTTTAATAGTATTAAAAGCAATTTTTAGGATACCGAAAACATCTAGTATTTTTTATATCTGTGCTCACACCCGTTTATAATACAAAGAAAAATGCCTTCACACCTATATTCCCATGGTAGTTCGATTTATACCAGCGTCAATGTGACTTATGGTGGGCTAAATGGGTATTCCAGGATTTGCGTTTTACGCAATCGACTTTCGTCTTTATTATATGCGAAACCCGTGTAAATGTAGGTCGCAATTTGTTTGGAGTCTTTTGAATTATAATTAGATATGAGTTGAGAGCGTTTCTTGTTTAGTATACCTGATGAAATAGTTATGTGGTCTTAGTTTATACGTCTGTAATAGTTCGTCCGCTTTCTTATCGAAAACTTAACAAATTATATATGTTACGGCTAAAGGTAGGTGAGAACATAAACTTAAGATT
>CAJQZN010020912.1:1585-24865 GCA_907164685.1 Colias eurytheme
TCTATTTTTCATATGTACCACGGGCGAAGCCGGGGCGGACCGCTAGTTAATATATATAAATCTCGTATCACAATGTTTGTCCTCAATGGACTCCTAAACCACATAACCGATTATAATAAAATTCGCACACCATGTGCAGTTCGATCCAACTTGAGAGATAGGATAGTTTAAACATGTAGGTACCACGGGCGAAGCCGGGGCGGACCGCTAGTATTATTATATATTTGTTAAATTCCACTTAGTATTGAAGTAGTTTAGTATTTTGTGAGAAATTAGTTTACACAGTAGATTTTGCTGCTTAGTGCGAAATTTTATTTATTTATTTATTCATACTTTATTGCTCTGAAATAACTTAACAAGGAACTTAATCAAATTATAAATTTAAACAAATGGCGGTCTTATCACTAAATAGCGATTTCTTCCAGACAACCAGACGTACGGTAGCAAGTTAGAGGAGAGAAATAGGGCAGAACATAAATACAATAACTAAGAATATATTAATATAAATTTTATGAAAATTTCCATATATTTTGAATGATTTTTAATTACATTGTTGTCAACAATCCATTGCAATTTTGTAGAATATATCAAATTCAAATTCAAATTCATTTATTTGCTAGTAAACAGAGTATACAAAGATCTATTGCTGAGTTGGCTTAGCGATCCGACATCGCCACGGTAAGGCGAAAAAGGTTTGAGTACTGGCTAATTTATTTTATACTTTTAAAACTTTTATTTTTTTATTTAACCACATTTGTGTAGTTTATTTCAATAGACCTTTTGGTAAAATTTATTTATTGCACTTCTAACTATTTATATCTTTGCTATCGTATCTTTTGTATTATTTGACTTTACTAAATCTCTTACAAACGAAATATTCATAGTTTGTCTTGTTTTTAACACAGTATTCGTTGCATAAATAAATAGTAAATTTTTCGATAGGAGTAATAATTTTGCCATCGCAACAAAATTGCCATTATTTTCATAAGGCGTCTAAAAATCTCAAAACCAAAGCTTTAAGTTTTTTTACCATGTTTTCTTATTACTTTTTTCTGTTTCTGTGTGGCTTGTACATCTTTTTCTTTTTTCGTTTGTTATCAATAAATGTTTTATTTATTTATTTATATTTATTTATTTATTTATTTTAAAATTGACGAGATTTACAATATAAAGAATATCTACTTGGAATTATTACTTCTGTTAAAAAGTTTTTTAATGTATATGATCGAATAGTTTAATGTTTTAATAAAAACAGTTAAGGATCAATAAAAAAATGTAATTAAATAAAAACAACAATATATTACATTAAAGCTTGTAACACTCAAAATAAAAGCACAAAATGTTGCAAAACATTTATTTCTGTTTCCCCAGAAATGCCTCCTGTATCTGTTCTTTCGTCAAGCCCTTGGTTTCTGGCACCATGATGAGAGCAACGATGAAATCCACAACAGCGAATACAGCAAAGCAGTAGAAGGAGCCATGGACTCCAAAGTTTTCCACCATAAAGGGGAAGACCGCCAGGATCCCGAAGTTGAGTACCCATACCCACTCCATGAGGACCATGGAGGCTATACTTTGGACCTGTAAGAGTAACGTTAGTGATTATATTTTAGTGAGAAGTAAATGATGGTCTTTGTAACTATTGGTTCGAAAAAATGATCTGCTTAAAAAGCATGAAATGAATGAAATGAAATGAAATAAATTTATTTGTCCATTTTATGTTTTACAATTAATGTACGACAGTGGGTCCCAAACTAAGTGGAATACTTGTGTCTTGGGACACTATTACTTCACTTATTTGTAATAATATGTTACATTGATGTATTTTATATTGATTTTATCGTTTCGGTTATATGTAAGGTGAACTACCATCTAGAAATCATTACCCTCCTAACGGACAGTCCGGTAAAAACGATAATTTTTCAGAATTTATTTCTTTGAAATTAACATTTATTTAACAATTTTTAATTAAAAGCCAATTGAGCACACATCAAGTTTAATAATTACCAAATCTGCAAAAGTCACAGTAAATGTTTTGTTTTAAGCTATTGCATAGCTTCTATCGCGGGCCTTGAGCGCGGGGACCGAATCGAGAAATTCCGTAACGAAAAAACCTCACGCTCCCCACTCCGACGAGCTCGGAGGTGTGGCTTGAAGGCATGCTATGCAATAGCTTTACCGCGGCAATCCCCGAGTGCCACACGTCTTTTTTTTAATTTTAAGAAACACTGTATAGTTTGTATCCCAAAGATAAATAATTGAATAAGTAACTATAAGTAGGGGAGACCGAGGGGAGTTGAAACAATTTTCACGTTTTGTTTGATATAACTCATACTATTATCAATAATCTGATGGTAGTGGTATCAATCGATAGGTTATTCTATACACTTCCGAATGGTTAGCATAAATAAACGGTAAGCGTTAAAGATGGTGGTTAAAAATTGACTTAATCGTAACAAGTCAACTTGTTTCAATTCCCCTCATACCGAGGTAAGATGAAACAGAGGTCGAGGAGAGTTGAAACAAAATGATTTTGGCGAGTAATAGGAGCTGCAAAATAAAAATGATGATTTAATACAAAGGTTTTAATTAAAATTTATATTTTCAAGTAATCAACGACTTTTATAAGTAATATTTTAATGACATTTCAGTCAAATAGGTCTAATACAAATAATAAACACCTAAATAACCAAAAATTAACATGCGTAACATCAATTATAATCAGTCAAATCAACAAAATGTTTTACATTTTTATATAACTAAATCTTTGACATAAAATAGTTAATAATCAGTCGTTTTTTAAGTATGTATTACAATCAGTACCTACTATAAACTATTTAAGGAACAATAATCTACAAAATGTCAAAGACAAAGTTCTCCACCAGCACAAGTTTCATGAGCCCACAATTGGCATTTCAGACATTGAGCCCACTTTTCTTTGGATCTGTTATTTGAATATGATTCCATACAGCAAATACAGCAGGATTCCTCTTCTTCTTCATCACTATCTTCGGTTCTTGACAACCTTAACCTTTTTAGTTTTACAGCCTGGTTTTAAACTTATTCTTGCTTTAGTTCATCCAGTATGCATGCTTAAACAAATAAACACATTAAATCAACAATAAAATCCGATAATCTTCATACTTTTTAGCTATAATCAGATATTAAATTGAAAACAAGGAGAGTTGAAACAGTCTGTTTCAAATCACCTCGGTGAGAAAAAACCTCCCAATTTTTATTCAAATCACGACCAAGCAGTAAATACACAGAAATCAAATTTACCAAGTATATTTCAAGAATCAATAGATAATAAGCTTTTAAAACGTATATAACTCAACCCAAAAAACAATACCAATATTAAAGTACGAGCATCGTAAAAAATCATGAAATACTTACTTTTTACGATTTTCGGCACATGTCATTCAGAACTACACAACTGCACAACTGACGTCATCGGCATGAACAGACACGATAGCTGGTGGCGGGAGTTGGTTAAAAAAAATGTTGCCAGATCGCTAACAGTTTTAAGTTCGGAGAAATCGAGACTGTTTCAACTCACCTTTGTTTCAAAACCCCTCGGTCTCCCCTACTATAACATACCTCAGATATAAAAACTTCTCCCATCAGCAAATACGGTACGCTACCAGCTCCAAAGGCGAAAGCGAAGCAGTACATCAAAATGAGCACTGCGCTCACCCACGGAGGGGCTATATTGGTCTGCATCAGGAAGCCCATGCTGAGCAGGCAGAGACAGACACCAATAGCAGAGGAGAGGAGTAACGGCTGGAATTTAAATAAATAGTACGGTAGCTCAAATAGTTGTATGGTGTAGGAATAGGAATTATTGATGGTTAATTTATATCTACCAAATTAAAACAGATTAACATTAAAACATTATTACATTAATATACAACATTATTAAGTACTTAACTAAAGATGTATTTTTTTTAATTTGAAATCACACTAATCAAACTTTTAAATCCTACCATAAAACTTCCAAATCTTACCTTCCTGCCGAACCTATCAGAAAACAGCGCACAGCTCAAGCTCCCAGCCATTAAAACACATGCGAACATGACAGAACACATGTGTGAGGAGAGACTTGGAGCAGCTTTCGTGAAGATATCCTTGGCGTAGACTTGCACTGGTACTATGCCCATCGTGACCTGGTCAGAAATAGGAAATAATATTTACACTATAAAGAGTAAGTAGTGTTAGTAAGCATAGAGGATGTTAGTTAGTTGTGTTAGTAAATACTAAAAAGGTATAAGGTTTTTTGAATATGAGTTAGAATAACAAACAGTGGGACAGTACGAAATATAGATACAATGAAAAAGAAGACCTTAAAAGTGATAAAGAATATGAAAAATATTAGCTGAGCTTCTTTGGACCACCCATAATATTTTATAAAATTTTTCCTGATGTAAAGTTAGGTTTTAATATTATAATTTGACGGAAAAATGACAAAGCATTAATTATCTTCTCTTATATCTATCTATATAATTCTCATGTCACAATGTTAGTCTGCATACTCCTCCGAAACGGGTGGACCGATTCTCATGAAATTTTCTGTGCATATCGGGTAAGTCTGAGAATCGGCCAACATCTATTTTTCATATGTACCACGGGCGAAGCCGGGGCGGACCGCTAGTAATATGTATTAAGGTCTCTTTACTGTATTTTGATAGTAACTAACCTGCAACGATATTACTAATCCTACAGTAATAAATGCTCGTCGCGAAGAAGGTGACACCACTGAAATTAAAGATATTCAATCATCACATGTTTATCCTATACTAGCCCTGGCCCCGGTTGTACGCGGGTAAACAATTTTAGTAAGTTTCAATTGTTAATATTCCAATCAAAGCGAAAATATTTCAATCAACAAATTTTAACTCTCTAGATCCATATTTATTTCATTTGTATATGTATCGAATTGTTTTGCTAAATAAGATTCTTACATAGCATTTTATACGACGGCATTCTCTTGTGTTCGGCTGAATCATCGTTTTCATCATTCAAGTTTTCTTTCTCAGCTTTTTCTACTTCACTTTCTGAAAAGGGATAAGAAGGTATTGATTTATGTAAGGAATTTGTATTTAACATACAATCAATAAACAATTAATCATCATATTGTCTCTAGATCTAATTTATATATAATGGCTTGAGCACGTAACACAAAAGTACGGTCTGGAGTACAAGAGAAAACTTATTTCTTTTAATATTAGTATAAAAATTCAAAATTTCACAACATTCCTATGTCGGCGACGAGAATCTATCTTTTTCTCTTAAAAAAAAAGACGGGTTGGTCCGGGAGTGCCGGCAGAAGTGAAAACTTGACTAATAACGTTGAGCATGTTTGATATTTTGGAATGGTATCCGTCTTACGCTTTTTCGATCAGGTCACGTGTCCTGACGCGAGTTTAAGATTTTATACCCATTACAGAAAAAGTGCTCAACGCCGCTAAAGAAGTTTTCACTTTAAAAAACAACTTTTGAACATTTACTAAAAGATAGTGGAACTATCACAAGTTTGGCCTTCTCTTTTATTTTTAAAGGGTTAATTAATAAGAAACATTTAAAACTTCTCAATGAAAAATGAAGTTACCATTAATAGGTACAAGTTCCACTGCGGGTAGTAAACGTTGTTTCAGTCTGGAAAGTTCTTCCATCACAACTTTTGAGTCTGGTTCTTCACCTCTATAGTGCGCTATTGATTGACGTGCTTCCTATAAAGAAAATTAAAAGCATTACTATACTAGAATAAAGAAATTTATTGAGATTTATAATATAATAAAATATATATTTATTGACTAGTTTGTAAGGTTGGTTTCATATTACAAACCATAAAAATATTACGATTTTAAGACACGTGGTATCGAATACAAAACGGAGTTTCTTGCCGGTTCTTCTCCATAGATACTGCTTTCCGAATCGGTGGTAAATAATACTTAAAATAATACTCAAAATAATCCGTTACAGATATACTCACATCTTCTCTATTCTTCCTCATCAAAAATACTGGGCTTTCTTTAACTGACATGAGCAGACCAATATAAACCACGCAGAGAGCAATGCAAGACCAAATTGTGTATCTGTATGTTAACACCCAACCCATGATGTATGAAACCATAGTACCTATACAGTATGATGCAATGGGTGCTGAAATCAAAGATTTTAAATTAAAACCAATAAAAGATTTAGAAGAGAAAGAAAAATAACACGCTTTTTTTATTATATTAGCTTCACCTGTATGTTGGTAACTTATGACTCGATTTTGAGCCTGCTTTAAACGGGCAGATTTAATTCAAACTTTGCATGCTTCAAGGATCGGTGAAAATACAATAATATCATGAGTTTATTTTTAGTTTATAGATATACAAGATAACAAAGCAAGTATATATTGTCTTGCATTATGTCTTCTCCAGTACTTACACCTGACATTACTGCAGCTATGATTTAGCTGTACTTATGTTTTTTGTTTCGTTTGTTTCGTTAAGCTCTGCAGAGAATTCCAAGTTTTAATGGTAGTTGGACTAATGCCTTATATTATGGACGTCTATAGCAGAATATATATCAATAATAATTTTACCTGATCCTAGAGCGCCTCTAATGGATTCTTCAGCGATTTCTGATATAAAGATAGGCGCATGAACAGAACTAGCTCCTACTGAGAAGCCAGTAACAAATCGCGCAACAAGTATCACGACAGTTGATGACGTCATGTCTATCATGAGCAATGATAACTGAAACATTAAGTTCATTTGAAACATTGTCGTGTTTATCGCTATTAGAGCACATCAAATTTTCCTTTAAAATTGAATTTTTTTCTATTTTAGGGACAAGAGTGCATGTTGTGGATATATTATATTGATTTGTTTATGTTTTTAAAAAATTGACTGACCGATTGGCTTAGTTGCCTTCGAAGCCAAAGGTCGTAGGTTCGATTCCCACCCGGGGCAGATATTTGTGTGATGAACATCATGTTTGCTCTGTGTCTGGGTGTTAATTTTCCATTTCATTATGTATTTAAAATTACATAGTAAGTTTCATCTGTCATTTGGTTTCCATAACACAAGCGAAAAGCTTAGTAGGTATATGGAATCAGATTTTGCCGTGTGTGAAAAATGGCCTGAAAAAATATTTATTTATTATTATTATCATGAAACCTAAAATTGAAATTGTATGCTTGATTGTTTTGATAGTATCTACTATTTACAATTTGATAAGTAATAGGAATTTACACAATACCCACGTGAAAATAAACCTGTTTGGTTTATGATTATTGCTGTTTCTTTAAGACTTTCTTTTCATTATTTTTTAGGGTATGAGAAGGTAAATAAACAGACACATTGCCTGATGGTACACAAATTGCGTCACCCATAATGATCATAACAGAGGTTATAGAAGTCGCCTACTGGAACACCAATAATCCTGAAACCCGATTTCCTTGGTCACAGCATCACGCGTGAACGGGTGGACCGATTTCGATAATTATTTTTTTATTATATTCCTTGAAGTACAAGGATGGTTCTCATGTAGAGAAAACGTAAATATGTACCACGGGCGAAGCCGGGGCGGACAGCTAGTCATATTATAAAAGCGAAAGTTTGTGAGGATGGATGTGTATGTTTGTCACTCTTGTACGCAAATACTACTGAACCGATTACAATGAAATTTAGCACACATATAGAAGGTATCTTGGATTAACACATAGGATAGGTTTTATCCGGAACGGGAATTATGCGGGTTTTTCTCTGAAAACGCGGGCGAAACCGCGGGCGGAGAGCAGCTAGTTATTTGTAAAACTCACCAGATACGGCATGGCAATCACCAGACCACCTTTCTTCCTGCCCAACCCGTCAATCACCATTCCAGCACATGCTGTTCCCACCAAAGCGCCTAGCGCTGGCAGACTGCCCAGTAACGACGCTTCCATACTCGTCATGGGGGCTGATAGTAATGTTGTGTTCTGACTGGTGTAGTACGATAGTGTGTATGAGGGCCAGACGTTGAGGATCCCGGATATGAAATAGCCGAAGACACCTGCAATGTACATAGAGTAGCGTTCTTAAAAGAAATCGTGAATGAATAATAAAGAGAATTTATCACAATTGATTTATTGTCTGAAACTGAATTTCTAATTCTTTCGGTGTTAGATAGCCCATTCATCGAGGAAGGCTAGGCTATAGATTATAACATCACTCTTAGACCAACAGGAGCGGAGCCACGCGGGTGAAACCGCGGAGCGTAGCTAGTCGTGAATATATCTCAAGATAATTATTAATTATTATCTTAATATCTTAATACTATTATAAAGGCGAAAGTTTGTAAGGATGTATGGATGTATGGATGTATGGATGTATGGATGTTTGTTACTCTTTCACGTAAAAACTACTGAACCGATTACAATGAAATTTAGCACACATATAGAGGGTAACTTGGATTAACACATAGGATAGGTTTTATCCCGGAAATCCCACGGGAACGGGAACTATGCGGGTTTTCCTTTGAAAACGCGGGCGAAGCCGCGGGCGGAAATCTAGTTAAAAGATAAATCAGAACAAATAATAATTCTCTGTTAACAATTTTAGCAAGGAAAATTCTATAGATATTAGACATCATAAGTTTTTGATAAGAAGGACGTCGTTTCTATTAATATTTTCTTAGTATTAAAATATAAATTATCTAAATAAAACAATGTGGAGACAAATTTAACGAGGACTTAATTTTTACGTCATCGTGTGATAATGTCAAAGGGGTATTAAGTATTTAATTATAAAATAAACAATATTACAATACTATCAAAGATTTTAAAGATGTTAGCAACTCACAGTAACTACTTACTACTGTAAGTAGTTAGTAAAGTGATTTATTTCTCAATAAATAGTTAATTATTTGGCTTATTGGCTTAGCTTAAAATAATATATTATTGATTCTTTCAACCTGATTATTACTGAAATAGAGCCAAGACACGTCAAGACTATATTATTATCAGGAGAAAGGGTACATATTATGCATTGTGTTATTTTTATTCAATGTTTTATAGTTGTGTAATAGTTACGTTATTATAAAGCTGAAGAGTTTGTTTGTTTGTTTGAACGCGCTAATCTCGGGAACTACTGGTCCGATTTGAAAAATTCTTTCGGTGTTAGATACGCCATTTATCGAGGAAGGATATAGGCTATATTATATTATCTCGCTAAGACCAACAGGAGCAGAGCACTGCGGGTAAAACCGCGGAGCACAGCTAGTTCATTGTTTTAGGGATAAACGTAAAATTGTGTTCATTGTCTTAACTCAATAATGCGAAAAGTTCAGAAATTATAAAAACGTCTCAATGAAAAACTATGAACTTTAATAATATTTGTTTTGTCATTGTAAAAAAAATGTTATCGTGACTTTTCAGAAAAATACAATAACCATTCAATTTTTTAATATTCTAAAATTAGTAATAAGAGAACAAAATACTAAATATCAATACAAGAGTTAGTATTAACAGTTAAAAATTAAAACGTGGTAAGTATTTCTTTCTCTACAAAGTGAATCTAGTAATCTGCAATACTAACATAAGATCATACATAAGAAAATATTCAAATTATTATACAAAATATATACAGGGTGTCCCACTGTTGGTATACTAAACTCAAAGGAGGTTATAGTTTTGCATACTCCGAGTACGTAAAAAATACTTATAAAATTCCAGATGCAGTTTTTTTTTAAATAGATGAATTCTTAAAACTCTATGTGTACACCCAAAACAAGCAACCCACCCAGCTTTGCCACCAGCTCGTGACCTATCGTTTAAGATTATGTTTTCATAGACAAAATGCTCCCATTAGAGAAGCGGTATATATGCCGGCTGCGCGAAGCTAGAGAAGAAATCATGGATTTTCAGGAAAAATTTAGCAAAAATTTTTTTACGTAATTTTTTTGTTTAAATATTTTTTACGTGATCAGGGTATGCAAAACTACAAGTCCCTTCGCGCTTAGTATACCAACAGTGGGACACCCTGTATAGTTAATAGCTATTTTTAATTTCAGTTTACATCATATAAACAATGCTATTGTCCCAGTTACTATTTATAATAATTAATATTAATAAATCATATCATAATTGCTTATACTAGTCATAAATCTCTTAGATATCAGCTGTGGCAATGTACTATAATTATTTACAATGAAAATTAATATTAAACATGTTATTGAATAAAATATTATATACTACAGAATCAATAGTAGATATGTAACAGAGAAAGTCAACTGTCTCTTTGACTATTAACGAAATTTTAAAAAAGCTGTAGGTTTTTTAATAGAAATATTGGACCATGAATGTGAAATTTGGCGGGTTAGGAATTAATA
Source organism: Colias eurytheme (assembly GCA_907164685.1). Classification (NCBI taxonomy): domain Eukaryota; kingdom Metazoa; phylum Arthropoda; class Insecta; order Lepidoptera; family Pieridae; genus Colias; species Colias eurytheme. Next base: position 11,948 of record CAJQZN010020912.1, read on the forward strand.
TAATGGGGATAATTATTATATTATATAGTCATAACAAAATGAATTCCCGTGTCCCCAAGTGGGGTAAGGGCCAAGGGGCAGATGTATTATGCGATACATCTGTTTCACTGATCGATTTTCTTTAGGGACAAGTAGGTGATCAGCCTTCTGTCCTGCCAGACATATTTTTTCGTCGTCTCCACCGGGAATCGAAGCCAGGACCCTTCGATTCTATGCTTACGCGTTAATCGCTGTAGGAGGCTAATTGTAGAGTCATGCATATTATAAAATATATTTTTGGTGCTTATCGTATTTTTCCGGCTCTTATTGAAAAAAGCTTTAAAAACTAATTTCATGCCTTCATATTTTTCTCTAGGATTGAAGTAGGTACTAAATAATAACTTTAAAATATTGTTAAATATGTACCGTGATTATTTATCTTTTTGCATTTGCCGAAAATTCACTGTATTTAAAAAATATTTTTCATAAAAAGCGAAAAGGAGACAATAAGGTAAGTACTTACAATATAAAATATTTTTTTAATAAAAGTTTATTATTTTAATTGCATCTTGGCAATAAATTCTCATTCAATTTCTTTCTTTCTTTCATAATTATGGCAAGTAATTTAAATATTCTAAAATATATAATTTAATACTGTATTCAAATTTTCAAAATAATTTTATTAAAAAGCTTTCAAGTTTCAACATACTTGCTAACGTAGTTAGATACTGGTGCTGTCTCCCCATCTTTGTTCTTTGTTTCACTTTGCACTTAACAAATTATTTAAATTATTTATTAATTAACATAACAGTCACTCCCGCATAATATATAGTAATACTTGAAATAACAAGACACATTCTCTCATTTATACATAATAATTAGATAGTGGATATTTATTCAATGATACAGTAGCGAAACCAAAAATTAAATACATATTTTATCTTTTATTAAGGTAGTAAATTGTTTGTGATAATTGTGTTTATTCGTATTGTTTTCTTGTGGATCTAACTAATAAATGTGTGTTTTATCATATCTAAAATAACTCGGGTCAGTTTTAATATTATCATTAATGATTTTATTACTAATTAATTGAATAAGTTAACTATCAATATATAATTGTAATAATAATATGTTAACTCGTGCGTCCAATTATATTATAGGCTGATGATAGAAGTAAGTACTTGTATTTGGATTTTCCACCTGTTTTTCTGATCGAGTTCGGGAAATTAGTCTTCGGTATCCGTGAAAACTCTCTTTTTAGAGAATAGCATCCAGGACAGGACTTAGTTATACGAAGGAGACGCTCAAAACAATAGATAGGGTAGACTATAATAATTATAGTCTAACCAATCTATCTATTACTAACTAAAATTATTTTATTGTATCCATACAAATTCATTTAATTTTGAACTAGCTGTGCCCTGCGGTTTTATCAGCAGTGCTCCACTTCTGTTGGGCTTAGCGTGATGTTATGTAGCCTATAGCCTTCCTCGATAAATGGGCTATCTAATACCGAAATAATTTTTCAAATCGGAAGACTAGTTCAAACAAACAAACTCTTCAGCTTTATAATATACTTATTAACAGGTTTCGAATTATTCTTGTGTTTAAGATACAACATAAACTAGTTTCATCAAAATCTTTTCAGTAATTTTGGCCTAATCGAGTCCAGATAGAACATCCGGCCTATCATCTTTATACAACCTGACCGTCTTCAAGCTACCAAAAATAACGTTATTTCACATAAAAACAGTAATTACATCATAATCAAATATTATAATCTCTGTCATGGAGGACACTTATAAATACTTTACATTTATCTATAGTCAAAGAATTAATTTTAATATTGTTTCTGTAATTATCGAGATTACATCATACAAATAAACTGGCCTAACTAACGAAAATTAGGCCTTGAAATTTGTAAATTTTGCAATCTTCTTCATTATACTAGTTTTCCGCCCGCGGCTTTGCCCGCTGTGTCTAAAACCTTTTAAATTATATACTAAAACCTTCCTCTATCTAATTAAAAAAAAATCTCATGAAAATCGGTAGCTAGTTTTAAAGATTTAAGCATACATAGGACATAGGACATAGGGACATAGGGACAGAAAAAGCGACTTTGTTTTATATTATGTAGTGATAGTGAAGTTAAATCAATTGCATTTGACTGCTCCGATAGTGTAGTGATTAGCGTTAGTTGGTTAGTGTACTGGTTTGCAGAAAGAGAGGTCACAAGTTCGATTCATAAATCTGGTGAAAAAATATTATGAGGAAGGTTCTTGGCAGCACGTAATTCTACACTTTGTAGATCCTTTGCCTGATTCTTATCTCGTATAACTATTATTGAATTAGGAATTATTATTAAGTAGTTAAGTAGAAATATACGTGTATTAAAAATATAATAAGAGATTATTATTCTGTGAATTTGATTGTTGATGAAATGACTCAGCAATTATGCCATCACTACTCTTAAGCAGTTTATAAAAAATACAATTCATCACAGCAGTTCACATTATGTACCTACACCATACAAAAACTTATCTAAACCAAACGTGGCAAAGCAAATAGACTGAAAGTCCACAATTATTGGTAAATCATGCTTCTGTAGCAACGATGTCTTTCAAAAAACTATTCGTCATATTTTATTTTAATTCCGACAAGAATACACCTAATCACTTAAAATACGTCTTTATTTATACAATAAGTTCTAGAAGTTTAAATGGTATCAGTTTTTTTCATTAATCTTATGACGTATTTTAAAAATTGCCAAATAATAGTGAGGAATTGTGTATGTACTTATGTATGTAGGCTCGTTTGCGTGTGTGTATATTTGTGTAGGTATGTGTGTGTGTGTGTGTATATAGTAAAATAATATACTATGTAAATCATAATTCTACTAACTATTAATTAGTTAAATCTGCAATTTTAACTGTACGTGTAAATGTGAATGATAGCTCCAATTTTCTAGGCAGTTTCCATAACTATACCTAATAATATAATATTACAACTATTTTAATTAGTGTACCAGGAAAACATGAAATGCTGAAGAAACTTTTCCACAATTCTACGGTATTTTAACTACATGTATTCAAGAGACTGGGGGTAACTAAAAATACATTATCAGATAAGGAATATGCGTTTATTAAAGCAGCTCACTTAATAACAATATTTACACTTATATATATATTTATTTACAATCCTTAACAATTACTTAGATTAAATTACGTATATTGTTTTGCAGTTCCAATTAGAATAATGCGATCAAAAGTATACATTATATTAATTCTTCTAGCCCGCGGCTTGGCCCGCGTTTTCAAAGAAAAACTCGCATAGTTCCTGTTCCCGTGGGATTTCCGGGATAAAACCTATCCTATGTGTTAATCCAAGTGACCCTCTATATGTGTGCTAAATTTCATTGTAACCGCCTAGGTAGTATTTGCGTGAAAGAGTAACAAACACACGCAAACTTTCGCATTTATAATATTAGTTATTATATCTCTAAAAGGTATGACTGATTTTTATGAAATGTTTTGAGTATATTCGGATTGATCTTGCAAACAATTTTTTATATTCTTAAGTGACTATTCGTTGTCTCGATAATTACAATTAATTAGATTATTAATTACACAATAAAATTGTATTATTATAAAACTTCAAAAGAAGAAAGAAACATTACACACTTCTAGTATCAAAAATAATTCCTTCAAATATTATCATAGATAAGACTAGGATTTGCAAAAAAATTTATTTGTTCGCATATCACCTTGAACTCTTAGACATATTTTAATGGTACATCTTATATATAAAATTCTCGTGTCACAATGTTAGTCTGCATACTCCTCCGAAACGGGTGGACCGATTCTCATGAAATTTTCTGTGCATATCGGGTAAGTCTGAGAATCGGCCAACATCTATTTTTCATATGTACCACGGGCGAAGCCGGGGCGGGCCGCTAGTATTTTATAAAATAAAGCACTTTAATTTTATTAAGTAAATTTAAAAGGCGCTCGTTCCCTTAATATTAAACTAGGGCTAGATATAACTTGGTCCTTATTATGAAAGCATTCGTTACAATAGAAAGCTCTTCCTACTTATAATATTAGTCACAATGTACATTACCTATGAGTTAAAACTATTTTCTTTTCAATTGAAGCGAATATTCTGCTAGTACGTTGAAATAAATAATACATTTACATTTGAATTATCAAATGAATAGGTGTATCATACATTTTACTTATTTATAGGCTATTGCATAGCTTTTTTGAGAGCGGCGACTAACACCCCCCACTCCAACCGGCACAGCGATGCGATGCTATGCCATAGCTTTACCGCAGCAGTTACTATATTACTTGCTCTGTGGCAGCAGTCCTCGAGTGCCACACGTATTTTTGTGTTTATTTGTTGCGAATAAATCAAAAACAACGAAACTGATTTAAAGATATATTTCACCTATAAAAGGTGACTCTACATTCAATCATACACAAAAATATGAGCTACTAACGTACGCAATTTCTAATTATTATTTTAACATGCTATCAGTCAAGTGATAACTATGTATCATAATTATAGAACAGAAAAATATGCATTTTGTACATTTATAATAACTTATACAAAAATATTTCATCACAAACAGATTTTTTATTGCAATACACATAAAACCGTGTTAGTATTATCATCAAAAAAATTACAGCAACCACTTCCAATACATCATCAGTCCATATCTACCTATTTAACACAAATTTTATCATTTCCATAACAAATACACTGCAGTTCAAAATAAAATTAATTGTAAGCACATAAGAACTAAATTACAATAACTCTTCTAAAGTCTTATACCGCCCGTCGGCCTCTCAATCTATCCTGTATCTGTTCCTTAGATAGACCCTTAGTTTCTGGTACCAAGAAGATTCCGATCAAGGCGTCCAATATACCAAAAACTGCGAAGACATAGAAGCATCCGTAGATACCCAGTTCCTTGCTCATGAAGGGAAACACGCCGACTAGAAGGAAGTTCAGAAGCCAGACCCATTCCATCACTATCATTGATGCTAAACTTTGCACCTGGAATGAGGAAAAATTGAGATATTAATGTAAGTTTAATGAAAAAATAAGTTAAAAATTTACGTTAAAGAAACCAAATGCATTGACACTTAAATTAAAACTTTAAAAATAGTAAAATGTCTATTATTTCTATACAAATATACATATTATATGCTCTATCCATACTAATATTATAAATGCGAAAGTAACTCTGTCTGTCTATCTGTTACTCAATCACGCCTTAACTACTGAACCAATTTGCATGAAATTTGGTATAGAGATATTTTGATACCCGAGAAAGGACATGCCACTTTTTATTGCGAAATATGTACATTGTACAATAATATAATGTAGTAGTTAATAATATCAAATCTTTTTTATTTCTTACTTTTCCGTTTTTGAAGTCGGTTGTTTTTAACGCAGTTATTTTTATTTAATTCTTTTTAGTGTATTTTTCAACACGAATCAAACGAGCCCAAACTCGATAAAGTTGAGTCAATATATTACTGAGTTCCTATGGCCACCTTCCGATTCCATCATCAAATCAGCTTCATGTCATGATAATGTTTCATCGCTATCAAATTTACATACGTATATAAAATTTCAGCTCAATCGGTTACCGGGAAGTGAATCAAAGTTACTTGCTACATATCAACTTAGTCATCGAGTACAGACAAAAATGCTCATAAAATAAAAACTACTGGGCCTATCCGAAAAAAAAACCACATTATGGGACCAATTCGACACCATCCCGCATCGAACAAAAAAAGAATCACGTAAATCGGTTCAGAAACCTCGGAGTAATCGGTGTACATACATAAAAAAAAATATACCGGCCGAATTAATAACCGCATAAAATCGCACGGAGAGCTTAATTTTCATTAAAGGCTCTAATCGCACGGAAAGCTAAATTTTCATAAAAAAGCTCTAATCGCACGGAGAGCTTAATTTTCACAAAAAACTCTCATCGCACGGAGAGCTTAATTTTCACAAAAAGCTTTAATCGCACGGAAAGCTTAATTTTCACAAAAAGCTCTAATCGCACGGAGAGCTTAATTTTCGCAAAAAGCTCTAATCGCACGGAAAGCTTAATTTTCACAAAAAGCTCTCATCGCACGGAGAGCTTAATTTTCACAAAAAACTAATCGCACGGAAAGCTTAATTTTCATAAAAAGCTGTATTCGCACGGAGAGCTTAATTTTCACAAAAAGCTCTAATCGCACGGAGAGTTTAATTTTCACAAAAGCTCTAATCGCACGGAGAGCTTAATTTTCACAAAAAGCTCTAATCGGATGGAGAGCTTAATTTTCACAAAAAGCTCTAATCGAACGGAAAGCTTAATTTTAACAAAAAGCTGTAATCGCACAGAGAGCTTAATTTTCATTAAAGGCTCTTATCGCACGGAGAGCTTAATTTTCACAAGAAGCTCTAATCACACGGAGAGCTTAATTTTCATAAAAAGCTCTAATCGCACGGAAAGCTTAATATTCACTAACAAAAATAACTGCGTTAAAAACAACCGACTTCAAAAACGGAAAAGTAAGAAATAAAAAAGATTTGACATTATTATTTACTACATATCCATAATATCCATAATAATATTATAAATGCGAAAGTAACTCTGTCTGTCTGTCTGTTACTCAATCACGCCTTAACTACTGAACCAATTTGCATGAAATTTGGTATAGAGATATTTTGATACCCGAGAAAGGACATAGGCCACTTTTTATTGCGAAATATGTACCACGGGCGAAGCCGGGGCAGACCGCTAGTAATTTTATAATTAAGACATTGTTCACATTTCCGCCATTGTACCAAGAATACAAATAATACCTACAAGAATGAAGTTTATTTTATGCTAGGTAGGTAGGTAGGTATGCGTATATTTATATTAATTTTGGTATAGGTTGTGCCTAGAAAAAAAGCAGATGTACAATCCGGATTATAAAACCCTAGTGTCATATTCATCAAGATTTGATTATCTATAAATATTTTACGCCTGATAGAAAGTTAGATACCTACGTTACGTAAAGATAAGGCAGAGAGTATTTATTAGGCGTAGATATTTTGAAGCGAGTAAATATAAATTATCGATTTTTTTTTTAATTCAGAAAGTTATGCTAACATTCCTTAAAATCTAAATCACTTGACGGTCATATAAACCAACCTCAGCCAAAAACAGTTCAGCCAGCAGCACATACGGCACGCTTCCAGCTCCAAACATGAACACGAAGCAGAAGACCAGGATCATGACCGCTGTCACCCAGGCAGGGGCGATGTTCGTCTGCATCAGCACTCCCATGCTGATGAGGCAGATTGCCACTATGATGGAGGAGCCGATGATGAGGGGCTGGAAGATAAAATTAATAACTGTAATTGTCAAATTCAAAACATTACTTATAACAACTAACTACTAACTATAACTAACAACAATACAGAAATAAATTATTTGCTATAGGCAGAAGTAAATTATAATAATACTAATATACAGAAATAAATTATACACTAGGCCAGCAGGCAGTAAAATTGTCCACAAGCCTTCTAGGGTTCTGATCCATCATTAAAAGTAATATGATATCGTTCCACTAGTTCCCGAGATAAGCGCGTTGAAACAAAGAAACAAAAGAACGAGAACAAGAACAAGAACTTAGTAGATGTTAATTAGCTGGCTTGGCTAAAGATCTAATATGGTAATGTTTTGGTAATAGAGATTTTGAAGATTGGTTGAATTTTTAGTTGTTTTGTGTTAGTTTTTAAGTTAAATCAGAACGAACAAAAAAGGCTCTCTACATTAGGTAAGATAGTCCTATTTTTAATATAAAATATTCTCAATACATTACCTTCCTCCCAAATTTATCCGAGAATAAGGCGCAGGACACACAGCCACACATCAGAATGAGCGCGAAAATCACAGAACACATGTGCGACGATAGACTCGGCGCCGCTTGTGAGAATATCACCTTAGCGTATACTTGCACTGCCACCATGCCCATTAGCACCTGGATAAACATGGAAACAAATGAATAAGACCAAATAAAGATGAAAACTCATAAATTGTGGTAATGGATTTTAAACGCGATCTATTCACGTGTCTCCCCGTGATCACGCTCGAGCTCGCTGCAAAGTATGCGCAACGTCGGGATAATAATATAATGAATAAATCGCGTTTTAAATCCGTTAAAAATCACAAATTGTGCTCTCTAAGAATGTATGCCATAGAATTTTAAAGAAATGCAATAAGATCCATGATATCGAAATAAATGCAATAATTTATTTATCTAGTGATTTGAATGTATTGGTTGCGGGAGTAAATAAATATTTTTTAATTACTATTATGTAAATTGGCACTCACCTGAAAGGATACTGTCAATGAAACAATAATGAAAGCACGCCTCGAAGTTGGAGAAAACACTGTAAAAATATACGTCATAAATTATTAAATCTATAGTTGTATATTAAAATTTTAAAGCTGAAGAGCTCACTCTATTGCAATTTAAAGTAAAAGCACATTCATAGATTCAACTAGACTTTTGCACTCAATTATTTGATTATTCCTTAAAAATTCTCTACCACAAATTAAAAAAAAATACTCACATAGCATTTTATAAGCTGGCATTTTCTCCGTATCATTGTGTACTTCATTATCTTCATCATTTAATTTTTCTTTCTCTGCTTCTTCAAATTTACCATCTCCTAAAATAAAATTATTAAATTCATTAATATTGCTTGAATTTACCTTATCTTTAGTTGTGAGATTACTTGATAAAACTGAACAAAAAATCATTTTAGCTGACTTCTAGCTTTCAATTAAAATGATAATAATATGGTAAGATCGTGAATTATTTAAACTTGAATAAGTTTATGATTGCATCATTAATTTAAATTATATTATTTAAGAAATATTATGCTAATTAAATAAATAGATAAATTTTATTAACATTATTTTCCTGGCTGCGGTGAATAGTAGGCAGAACAGTAGTGGGAATCTAAACCGAGAAATCATAGATTTTAATTGCCAATAATTGGGACTAATAACTAAAATTGATACTTCAGAACCCAAAAGGCAGATCGATTACGTGTCCAGAAAGACTATAGATTACGAAGTAACTATTCTCTAATCTGTGCTATAGATTAGCGAAAAAAAAATTAATAATGCATACCAATTGCTCACAAGGAGAAACGAGACTTATTCTGAAGAGACACATATTCTGAACATCAAAGATACGTGATTAAAACTTATAAATATGATTGAATATTTACCACTTATAGACACGAGTTCAACAGAAGGTAACAGTTGTTGCTTAAGTCTAGATAATTCTTCTAATACTGCTTTAGACTCTGGTGATACTCCTTTATAATATGCAATGGATTGTCTTGCTTCCTGAAAATTGATAATAAGATAAATTACAAATTTATAAAGAAAACCTTATAACACAGAAAATTGTCATAAAATCATAACAATGTGTGACAGAAATATTAGTTAAAATTGAATTCATGATCAACTGTATCAATTTGAGTGTGAGAGCAAATTTTAGTAATTAGTTTATGTGATAGAGACGATTCTGGAGGAAATATTTAGATGTTTCGGTCCAAAATAAAAGTTTAAGGCACTTACTTTCCTTATCAAATCATCATAGCAAATTTTGTATCAAAAAGAAATACCTCGAGATTATGTTTAATGTTTAATGATGGGGAGTAAAAATTATCATTGCTAATTAAAAATGTATAATTAGGTACCTCTTCATTATTCTTCATGAACAAAAATACAGGACTCTCTCTAACTGACATCAAAAGCGCCGCATACAACAGGCAAAAGAATATATTAATCCAAATGATGTATTTGAAAGTGAGTGTCCAGCCCATAACAAATGAAACGAAAATGCCGAAACAGTAAAACGCCATAGGAGCTGAAAGAAAATAAAAGCAATAAATATAAATAAACAAACAGTTAACGCAGTTATTTTTATTTAATACTTTTTAGTGTATTTTTCAACACGAATCAAACGAGCCCAAACTCGATAAAGTTGAGTCAATCAAAATATTACTGAGTTCCTATGGCCACCTTCCGATTCCATCATCAAATCAGCTTCATGTCATGATAATGTTTCATCGCTATCAAATTTACACACGTATACAAAATTTCAGCTCAATCGGTTACCGGGAAGTGAATCAAAGTTACTTGCTACATTTAGTCACCGAGTATAGACAAAAATGCTCATAAAATAAAAACTACTGGGCCTATCCGAAAAAAACTTTTATGGGACCACTTCGACACCATCCCGCATCGAACAAAAAAAGAATCACGTAAATCGGTTCAGAAACCTCGGAGTAATCGGTGTACATACACAAAAAAAATATGTATATATACCGGCCGAATTGATAACCTCCTCCTTTCTTTGAAGTCGGTTAAAAACTAATCGCACGGGGAGCTTAATTTTCACAAAAAGCTCTAATCGCACGGAAAGCTTAATTTTTACAAAAAGCTCTAATCGCACGGAAAGCTTAATTTTCACAAAAAGCTCTATTCGCACGGAAAGCTAAATTTTCACAAAAAAGCTCTAATCGCACGGAGAGCTTAATTTTCACAAAAAGCTCTCATCGCACGGAGAGCTTAATTTTCACAAAAAGCTCTAATCGCACGGAGAGCTTTATTTTCATAAAAAGCTCTAATCGCACGGAAAGCTTAATATTCACTAAAAACTAATCGCATGAAGGGCTTAATTTTCAATTAAGGCTCTAATCGCACGGAGAGCTTAATATTCACTAAAAATCTCTAATCGCACGGAAAGCTAAATTTTCACAAAAAGCTCTAATCGCATGGAGAGCTTAATTTTCATTTAAGGCTCTAATCGCACGGAGAGCTTAATTTACACAAAAAGCTCTAATCGCGCGGCAAGCTAAATTTTCACAAAAAAGCTCTAATCGCACGGAGAGCTTAATTTTCACAAAAAGCTCTCATCGCACGGAGAGCTTAATTTTCACAAAAAGCTCTAATCGCGCGGAAAGCTAAATTTTCACAAAAAAGCTCTAATCGCACGGAGAGCTTAATTTTCACAAAAAGCTCTCATCGTACGGAGATCTTAATTTTCACAAAAAGCTCTAATCGCACGGAGAGCTTAATTTTCACAAAAAGCTCTAATCGCATGGAAAGCTTAATTTTCACAAAAAGCTCTATTCGCACGGAAAGCTTAATTTTCACAAAAAAATCTCATCGCACGGAGAGCTTAATTTTCACAAAAAGCTCTAATCGCACGGAGAGCTAAATTTTACCAAAAAGCTCTAATCGCACGGAAAGCTTAATTTTCACAAAAAGCTCTAATCGCACGGATAGCTTAATTTTCACAAAAAGCTCTAATCGCACGGAAAGCTTAATATTCACTAAAAACTAATCGCATGGAGGTTAATTTCTTTAAAGGCTCTAATCGCACGGAGAGCTTAATTTTCACAAAAAGTTCTAATCGCATGGAGAGCTTAATTTTCATTAAAGGCTCTAATCACACGGAGAGCTTAATTTTCACAAAAAGCTTAATTTTCACAAAAAGCTCTAATCGCACGGAAAGCTTCATTTTCACAAAAAGCTCTAATCGCACGGAGAGCTTAACTTTCACAAAAAGCTCAAATCGCATGGAGAGCTTAATTTTCATTAAAAGCTCTAATCGCACGGAAAGTTTAATATTCACTAAAAACTAATCGCATGAAGAGCTTAATTCTCATTAAAGGTTCTTATCGCACGGTGAGCTTAATTTTCACAAAAAGCTCTCATCGCACGGAGAGCTCAATTTTCACAAAAAGCTCCAATCGCACGGAGAGCTTAATTTTCATAAAAAGCTCTAATCGCACGGAAAGCTTAATATTCACTAATAAATATCTCATTCGATTTCATAAAACAAATCCTATCCAAAGGTTGCCTGGCAGGGATCGCTTGAAAGCGATAAGGCCGCCTATTTAACATGTTGTATCTGTCTTATATTATGTTTTTTTCTTTTCTTTTCTTTCCTTCTGTATGTGTGTGTTAAATAAAGAATTTTGTATTGTATTGTATTGTAAAAATAACTGCGTTAAAAACAACCGACTTCAAAAACGGAAAAGTAAGAAATAAAAAAGATTTGATATTATTAATTACTACATATTATTTATATGTGCTATTTATTAAAAAGGTTTGATGTCGGTGCACGGGCTTAATACTAAGTGCTTAATGTTCGGCACCAACTTCAAATCTATTTAATAAATAGCACATCCATACTTAATATTATAAATGCGAAAGTAACTCTGTCTGTCTGTCTGTTACTCAATCACGCCTTAACTAGGTACTGAACCAATTTGCATGTAATTTGGTATGGAGATATTTTGATACCCGAGAAAGGACATAGGCTACTTTTTATTGCGAAATATGTACCACGGTCGAAGCCGGGGCGGACCTCTAGTTTTCTATAATACTAAGGGGTAAATTAAGAGGATGCTTCTATATATAAAATAACTACAAGACTATTAAGATAAACAGAAACTTAACGTATAATACTATTAAAGAAGAATGAATCATTTTCGTTATAATTAACTAGCTTTCCGTCCGCGGCTTCATCCGCGTTTTGAAAGAAAAACCCGCAGAGTTCCCGTTCCCGTGGGATTTCCGGGATGAAACCTATCCTATGTGTTAATCCAAGTTACCCTCTATATGTGTGCTAAATTTCATTGTAATCGGTTCAGTATTATTTGCGTGAAAGAGTAACAAACATACACATCCTCATAAACTTTCGCATTTATAATATTAGTAGGATTATTGCAGCTAAAATCTACTACTCATTATCAAACATCGTCCAAAATTTTCAACAATACTAATAGACCGGGAGATATTGACACAAAATTTCGAGTCATTTGTAACAGGATGGCGGTTCTACAGGG
>CAJQZN010020915.1:71-14089 GCA_907164685.1 Colias eurytheme
GGCGTAACGCAAAAAATGTAACGCGCGCGGCGTAACGCAAAAAATGTCTCACAAAATTTTTGTCCACCCCCGATAAAGAAGTTTCACTTCAAAAATTTGGTACTGGATACAAATTTTTGAAAAATAAATAGGGTTAATGTGTCCATAGCATTATACGAACAGTCGTTTGAAAATAATTTTATCGAGTAGATTTGTAGAGTTATTTGTGATTTAAATTTTTCGACGTTTTTACGTATGTGGAGTTTATTGCTGTTTGAAATATGTGCTTTTTGTATGAAGAATAATTTTTGGTTTGACCTTTGATCGACGAATGTTTAATTTTTTTATCGTTTGTTAAACTGTTAGAATTAAGTAGAATAAGAGTAATTTATCTTTAATCATTTAATATGGATTTGCTTAAATAACATTTTTATTATCCTAAACTGTCTAAGTTTTTGCATAAAGCACTGGCCAGTATCACAGTTACAAGGTAAGGCATATTATACAGTTCGTATCTCTACAAATATTATAAAGCTGAAAAGTTTGTTTGTTTGAACGCGCTAATCTCAGGAATTACTGGTCTGATTTGAAAAATGCTAAGCGCAGCTAGTCATTTATACAGTTCGTTTATTTAATACTAGCAGTGCCGCGGTTTCACCCGCATTGCTCCGCTCCTGTTGGTCTTATCGTGATGATATATAGCCTATATATAGCCTTCCTCGATAAATGAGCTATCTAACACCGAAATAATTTTTCAAATCGGACCAGTAATTCCTGAGATTAGCGCGTTCAAACGAACAAACTCTTCAAAATATATAATGAACATAGTCTTTGATAAACCGACTTTTCAACAAAATAGCTTTAATTATACCCATGTTTAGCACGGCTTATAATGTCTACAATTTTCGGTGTTTCAACCAAGCGGTAGATAATTTAACTACGACCAGATGGTCAGAAGTACTATAAACTGAGGGACGCACGTATAAGCGATCTGTTATGTTAGCTTTTCTTCTATCTTCACTATATTTGATATTTAAAAATGCTTTTACCGGCTTGAAAAATTGATTGAAATAAGATCAATAAAAGTGTTTGAAATGGTAACTTGCTACTTTGCTCGGTTTGAACAAATTTCTTGGTAATATATTTCTATGATAAAATAAATTACTTTTACTAAAGTGTTTTTAAAATCGATAGAGTAAATTTTGACTCTTATTGCAGCATCATATAAAAAGATCTTGATTTAGTGAATAATTAAAAACGCCTCTTTGTTAACTAGATGTAGAGATGTAGGTACTAGATTAAAGTAAAATTATAAGTAACTTGCTCTACTTAAATACGTGATATTTTGTAATTGGAACTTGAAAATCTTACGAAAAGTTGTCACGACACTTTTTGCTAGAGTTGTAAGCCGTGCGGCGTGCGCGTGGTTCTCTGTCTGTCTCTCTCTAACTTAACACTTCGTTCCATCCGGATGTCCCTTGACATCGCTCAAGTTTTTTATTTGTTAAATTTGTTAAATACGTACGTAATCAAACTTAGAATAATCTAGATTTTTTCGACTTTCATATTTAACCGCGTTCGTATGTCACCAGTTGTTAAAACAAAACGCGATCATTTGTACCGCCAAATCAATTATTGCATACTCTGAGTGATGTTTTAACTGGCTCGAATAACTGACCAATTTTCTATTTAATATTGTTAGTTTTTAATTGACACATTTATTGACCGGCGAAAAATAAACTATCCTTCTAACTACATCTGATTTTAGTTCTTTTGAATCTTGTCAATGAAGTTTCACTTCTGACACGTGTGCTTGACACACACGCTTTTTTTACTTTATGCATTCTACAGAATATCTTCCTGCTAAAATAAATTCCCGTCAATCAAGCCTCTATCAGATAACATTTGTAAAACCAAATAATTAAAAACAAATTAGGGTAATTATTTCATAATATACCAATTAAATGTTCATTCCATCACCAACCGCGGTGCAGAGCGGACGTCTCAACATGAAGACGAAAACAATAATTCGAATATTATACACATTCGACGCTATATATGTTTTATACGGTTTAGCCACAGTCATAGTTGGCATATGGTTCTTTATAATACAGTATCAGTTCGTGGAATTAATAAAACCTCATCACGATATAGATTTAAATTTGTTTTGGATGCAAATAGTACCATGGGTGTTTTTCATCATCGGAATAATTGATGTGATTCTAGGATTCTGCGGTTTATTTAAAGCCACGAAACACGAGGAATTCGTTATAAATCTATACTGTGTGTTGATGGTTCTGTTCATACTTTGCCAGATTACTGTCGCAACGCTGTTAATAGTTTACGTGGACAGAGATTATACAGACGAATTTATTCATGAAACAGTGAACAATGGATTCCGCAAGGCAGTAAAGGATCCGGAGACCTTACTGTCATTTAATAGTGTTGAGAATTTATACAAATGTTGTGGAGCTAATTCTTCGAGTGATTATATTCTTTATAGAAATGTCGAACTACCAGTTTCTTGTTGTGATGTATACTATGGTAGCCCATGTGACTTTACGAACGATATAGCTGTCGAAAGATTAGGCTGTGGTGATGCTGTATCGTATTATACTAAAATGATTAGTTCAGTGTTTGCTGGGACGTTGTTATTCATCTGTTTGATTGAAATAGCTCATGTGTTTTTGGCTAATAAACTTTTTGGGAACGATCGTGTGAGTGATCCTCATATACATACCTACTATGGTTACTAGATTTGATAGATAATATTATATTTATTTGATAAGTTATAAAATAATGTTTTCTGTTATTTATGTGTTTGTGTTGAAATGTCTTGTGATTATTTGTGTAATGGGAGACTGTATTATTTAAAACCAAACATCACAGTAATCAAAGTAACTAATAAAACAAAATAAATAATGCCTTCACAGTAGGATTGTGGATAGTAGTCTGTTATAAAGATATAAACTAAAAACAAAGACAATAAATTACGTACTACTAAATCATATCAGGCCAAGATAAAACTAATTCAATTTTAATAGCCAATTAATTAAAAACAAATCACTATATTATCAATGTATTTTTCATATTATAACCAATTAAATCCTCATTTAATTACCGACTACGGCTCAGAGCGGACGTGTCAACATGAGCTCGGAAACCATAATTCGAATATTATATTCATTAAATGGTTTATTCGGCGTGCACGGCTTGGCCTCAATTTTAGCTGGCCTATGGTTCTTTGTAATACAATATCAATTCCTGGATGTATCAACTGTGGATCATAATATAGACTTTGCTGTTTATTGGGTACAGATCGTACCGTGGGCGTTCTTTATCCTTGGCTTGATTGCAGTGACTCTTGGCTTCTCTGGATTATTGGCAGTTAACAAACGAAGCGAGATCGGGATAAAAGTTTACTGCGTATTTTTAGTTCTGCTCGTCCTTGCCCAGATTACTGTATCTACCTTAGTATTTATTTACGTAGATAGTGATTATTCTGATGAATTCATTCGGAAAACTGTGTATGAATCTTTTAACAAGGTAATGCCGTATCAGAAAATTTGGACACCGTTTAATACAGTCGAAGAATTATATAACTGTTGTGGAGCCAATTCATCGAGTGATTACAAGAACTACACGAATGAACTGCCGTCTTCTTGTTGTAATTATCTTACTGGAACACCATGTGGTTTTACATCTATAGTTCACGAAAAATTAGGCTGTGCTGACGCTGTTTCTTATTATACTAAAATGATTAGTTCTGTAGTCGCTGGTAGTTCATTATTCATTTGTTTAGTAGATATAGTTGATGTATATTTTGCTATTAAACTGGCAAATTTGTTTCGTAAGTCAAGTATAACAAGATAAAGGACGGTGGAATTACAATTATAATTATAACAGTCTTGGCTTAGGGCGGTATTGTGAAACCTAGATGGGGCCCTAGGCTAAAGAATCGGTACTATTCTAGTTAATAATAACAATTTAGTTGGAATATTTTATGTATAATATAGGGTCCAATTTTTTGGCAATGTTGATTTACTTTTCGATTAATTGGAGATTTTTCTTAGCTTAAGTGTATTTATTGTAAGAATTAGATAAATACCCGCAATTTATGTAATAATAGATTTATTTACTTAAATGTAAAACATTAGAATAAAGGCTTATCTTACATTTACTATGTGTTTTTATTTAATATATTCCACGACTTCGTACCTACCTAAAACTAGTGTCACTAAGTAAATTTTACAGATTACTTTATCAATTTTGTATATTTAAAGCTATAAAAGGAACACATAAATCATATTACCAAGCTAATCTAGTACATTAGTATATAATTGAATTTTAATAGGGCATGACCTCGAATACGAATTTCTATTATAAAATGATTTATGCCTGAATTGATAAATGAGATTAAATTTGTATGAACCGAGGCCTATAAATTTAGTAAATTTGTTTCAAACTAGAACTCATTTTCATATAAATGCTATGTAGCGACTGGACGAGATTCGTCTATATTTTAATTATCTATTTTTAATTATATATGAGCATGATTGATATTAGTCTTAAAACCTCCATCATCATCATCATATTATTATTAAGGAACTGGTTTTCCGCCCGCGGCTTCGCCCACTTTGTCTTAAACTTGACAAATCAATACTTTCTCTTTAATTAGTATCTATTTAAAAAACCTCATCAAAACCTGTTGCGAAGTTTAAAGACGACAAAGTGACTTTGTTTTATATTATGTAGTCAATATCAATATTCACAATTTTTTTATTGTAGATAGGGAAGCGCTTGACAAAAATCTCGTCAGATGGAAGCTGATGTTGTCTAAGATGGTACGCACTTCCCTTGTAGTACCTACAGTTCACTCTTCGCTTGAATATTCATCATCACGATGTTCTTCATCACCAACTGGAGTTGTGTTGATGTGACTTAAGCCATTCATGATAAACTTTATTCTGTTAAGCACCAAATTTGATTGTGTTGCAAGGTTGTAGTCAATATGTTGGTATGACGTGTTGCAGAGTTGAAAACACATGTGGAAAATTTAGAAACAATTTCATAAGTTTTCTCTGAATTTTTTTTAAAGAATTTTTACAGCTTATTTCATTCGATTTGAAATATTTAAAAGTGTTTCTTTGGTTTTATTGTATTAACATTTTAGTATTACAGTTTCCAATTCTCATTTCCCGGCATTCCTATTTATTTAGTTTTCAATAAGCCATTGCAATACAAAGTACAATTATTAAATTTAATTAACTAATATTGCAATATGCTATTATACGAACGGCCAGTTAGGTTTGTAGAACCAAAATTAACTGAGGAAGGGACAATAGTAATTCAAAGCTGGTCACAGAGCACAGTAATACACTATAGTTACGTTTCGCTTTGTTTATAAATCTATTGTTCTATTATGTGGATTTATTTTAGGCGTGAGGTCTTTATCATGCACAGTCGGTAAGATACAATTTGTGATAATAAATTGCCATTGAATGAATTTAGGTAATTTCATCGGAGACTGTATAGGAGAATAAGTCCTTATAAGTTGGATAAAAATTCATATTATAATTGTAATCTTATTAGTATAGATATTATAATAAAGCTGAAGAGTTTGAAAGAGATTTGAGTAATCTCAGGAACTACTGGTCCGATTTGAAAAATTATTCTTACGTTGTTAGAAAGCCCATTTATCGAGGAAGGCTATAGGTTATATATCATTATACGCTAAGGCCAACAGGAGCTGAGCAATGCGGGTAAAACCGCCGAGCAAAGCACTGTACCAAAGAGGCGGTCAAAACACAACATACATCGCAGAAAATGAAAGGACATAACAAATACTATATCATACAATACAAGCAATCTATTTGAACAAACAACTTGTCTCGAAGCCTGTTTGATGGACAGAAACAATTATTCTGCTGTTGTTATGTGTTACTTGATAACGTATTCCTTATATCTATTCTACTGTATGAAGTATTGTACATATATTGTTGGTGTAGTGTGGATGTTAATTTATAAACATTAAAACATGCATTAACTTATAAATTTTTTTTTTATAAAAATCAAAGCTTCGACTTATAAACAATACTTAAAAAAAACAGTAGATACAGCAATATACGGTAGAATTGTTATGTAATGTAATAAAATGAGGTGTATTTCTTTATTTATAACTAATAGACTCTAAGGGCCGGCGCCCACTGCCGGCACGGCGTGGCATGGCAGGGCAGAGGATTTTATTACTAATGAAGTTATTTTGAATCTTATTTCAATCAGTTTAGAATTCAAGTTACTTTATTTCGATGCCACGATGCCGCGACGTATCGCAGGATGCTGCAGCATGACGAGGCACGCCGCAGGATGCGGCGGCATGACGTGTCTTGCTGTTTCATTCCAAGGAATGCCGCGGCGCGCCATTGCATCCCGCGAGGCGTATGCGTCACTTTGGGGTCGAGGAATTATGATTGCTAGCTAGTTGAAATAAGGTTGAAACGTATGCAGCATTAGTGGGGCTTTTAGCAGGATGCCACGGCATGCCACTGAATGCCGCGGGATCACGCAGCACGCCGCGGGATGCCACTGCACGCCGCGGGATGCCATTGCACGCCGCGGGATGCTCTGCCGTGCCATGCCGTGCCGTGCCGGCAGTGGGCGCCGGCCCTTACGTATAACGAAAATCAAGACTTTGTCAGTTATTGAATTTATTTCTTACCGTGTCCGCCATAAGGAAACTTCCCCCCTTCATTATAATAATATCATTTCATTTGTCATCACTCATCAGTTTCCACTTCAGTAGCAGTAGCATTAACTGTAGCAACACCAATAGCGGCAACAACAGAAACAGTACCAGCAAAAGCAACAATAGCAGATGCAGAAGCAACATAAATAGAAGCAGCAACAGAAGCAGCAGCATAACACAAATCATTCAATAAGTCGGTTAACTCGCACTTAAGGTAAAATTAGTTTGTGTAGAAGCAATGTAAATCGAACTTCATTTCACCAATTTGGTCCATTAAATCTTAGATCGCACATTATCTAAGATAATGTATTTCTACGTAAGAATATTCGAGGATTACTTGGTAAATTGAGTTTAATAGAGTAGTCGGAATCGTTAATAGTATTTGGTTTAGTTTTAAGTTCATAGATTTTAGAAAACCCTCGTAATATCTAAATTAATATTTGAGAGCATATAGACCGGGAGATACTGACAGAAAATTTCGAGTCATTTGTAACAGGATGGCGGTTCTACAGGGGTCTTAGTACGCAATGACAAAAAGAAAAACGATGGTGTGAACGCTGGTACCGGCGGCTTAGTCGCGTGGGCGTTAGTCGAACTCGTCGGAAAAATAGCGAAGTCAAACGATTTGTAACACAAAAATTTTAGAATTTACCGATAGCCCATAAAAAAGAAGTAGGCGGTAGTGTCATGCCATACTTTTCCGGTGTGACTTACAGCCCGCCATACCGACGCGAATGTGTTGATTTAAAAAAAACAATTCAACCATTTGTACCAGGCTAACTTTTGCACAGGTAACCATCGTCGTCTAGCCATTTACGAAAATCGCCATGCCATACTTTTCGGACGATTCCAAATGGTCGCCATACCGCCGAAAATCTGCAAATTTTTTTTTTTCGCCGAACCATTTGTAACACCCTAAATTTTTTTTTCAACAACTCCTGAATGATTATAAATAGAAGTGTGATAATGCCATACCTGTGGGAGGTGGCGAATGTGTATAAGATTTTTTTTTATTGTATGATTTTATTCGTATTTTGAACGATTTGTAACAGTATGGCATTAATCTTTCCTATAAGTTTGAGGTTCAACAAATATAAATACAAAATTTCAAAGATCTAGGTGGTAGAAATCTTCACTTCTATAAATTAATAATAAATTTATTTATGAAGTATGGCAGCACTTTTTCCCCCTACAAGAAGTATGGCAAATATAATAATGGTCACATTTTATCAAATACTCTCCAAAAATCTAAATGCAATACTGGTACAAAAAGTTTGGCGAAAAAAAAAATTTTTGCAGATTTTCGGTGGTATGGCGACCATTTGGAATCGTCCGAAAAGTATGGTATGGTGATTTTCGTAAATGGCTAGACGACGATGGTTACCTGTGCAAAAGTTAGCCTGGTACAAATGGTTGAATTGTTTTTTTTTTAATCAACACATTTGCGTCGGTATGGCGGGCTGTAAGTCACACCGGAAAAGTATGGCATGACAGTACCGCCTACTTCTTTTTTATGGGCTATCGGTAAATTCTAAAATTTTTGTGTTACAAATCGTTTGACTTTCGCTATTTTTACGACGAGTTCGACTAACGCCCACGCGACTAAACCGCCGGTACCAGTGTTCACACCATCGTTTTTCTTTTTGTCATTGCGTACTAAGACCCCTGTAGAACCGCCATCCTGTTACAAATGACTCGAAATTTTGTGTCAGTATCTCCCGGTCTAATAGCTTTGCAAGTTTTTAATTTATTTTTGAAGTGAAACTTCTTTATCGGGGTTGGAAAAAAAAATTGTGTAACATTTTTTCGTTACGCGTGACATTTTTCCGTTACGCGCCATCTTTTTCTTATCCCTACCACGCGTGATTCGACGTATTTCTGTAAAGTTGCATAATATAGTAAATTATTTTTTGAAAAATAAGGTCATAACATGAAGAAGTTTCACTTCTTACGTGTGTACAACTAGTACACGCACACATTTTTTTTTTGTACGCGGCTTCGCTCTAGGGAAGTCTGCAAAGAAAAACTACTAATGTGTAGCAATTTTTATTCAGACCGGTGAGTAGTTTTTAAAGTGAAACTTTTATTACATCGTCTCAAACTTTTTGGTCTGTGTAGCGCATGTCGCGTGACGGTCGAACCGTACGATAATTATCGTACAAATACGATAATTTTGTGCCTAAGTTTCACTTTTACCGTGGTTTCATAAAACCACACAACATTTTTGCTTTTTTTAATAAAAGCAACAAATATAGACAATTTGTTTCAATTATTATAGTAGAATAGGACAATGTACGTAACGCTGAAATATAACTTAAGGAAGAAGCACATGAAAGGGAAACTAATTACGAGAAAAACATAATGTTCGATTAAGTGAAGTCAAAAATTAATAAATCATCGTTTTACTAATTCAATTACAAAACATTCAACGCTTAACTCTTAAAACTTAACGCTAAAGCAACAATTACAGAAAACTTCCCAATTGAGAACTCCGGAAAAATCGAGCAACAGTTTCAAAACGAATATTAGAATATTACGTAAACGATAAACACAATAAAACGCTACTTAAACTGAAGTATAAACCGTACTTTATACGAAGGTTCTCCAAAGGGCACAAAAGAGCATCATGCAATATCAGATATTGGACCAGCAAGTTGATATTAAACTGCAGTCACGTAGAGCAGATACTAGTACGCATGGAGATGAAATTTATTCAGTAAGGGTGCTTTTGCACAAATAATGTGCGAGGATGTGTCGTGAGGAATGTGTAAATAACCAATAGTATCCAATGACTCTATTATACTAGTAGACGCGGCATACGCCAACATCATTGCACTAAAAAACAGCGTAATTAATACATACCTACTTACTAACGCATTATCACCAATACAGTTGTTCTCTCTTTCACTCTCACGCACGAGACATAATACATGTCTCACTCATGTACTTCGTAATAACAACTGCCGAATAAAATATAAAAAGAACGTCCAGCCACGACGCTGAATGGTGCGTGACTAAGTGAAACTCGGGCACTTAGCTGAGTTTTTTCTTGCCAAAATAGAGATCGGGTAACGTATCTAATGTATCACTTTAAACGCTACACGCTTCAAACTTAAATAAATGAAGCGATATGATTGGTTTTTTACAAACAAATTCCTCGTTACACATCCTCGCACATTATTCGTGGAAAAGCACCTTTATAACTCCCGAACATATTATTATCTTCACGGCATACGAGTAGAATAAAACAAACGGATTTTGAACGCGCTAATCTCAGGAATCACGTGTCCAATTTGAAAAACTATTGCACTATTAGTTAGTTCATTTATCGAGGAAGGTTAAAGGCTTATCATCACGCTAAGACCAATTGGTGCGGCGCAATGCGGGTAAAACCGCGGGGCGCAGCTAGTTAGATACCTATTATCAAGATGAACTTGAAGATTTCTAATATGAAAAAAATGTGCAAATAATAATACAATATTCATTATTTTGTTCTGTGTTAAGAATTCCATTTAGATGTCGAGAGTAAACATTAATAATATCTAATGAAATTTAATATGAACACGCCAAAAGTGTGCAAATAATTCAAGAGAGATAGAGATACTTATAGAGACAAAAATTCCTTTGCTTAGGTAATGTAAACAATTTAATCTATATAGAAGCTGATCTGGTTTGATGAGTAATAAAAATGCAGGCGAACTTTCTCACAGACATAAATGTATGCATAATCTTCCTTTTAGTACTATGACGTCATTTGTTGTGACGTCATATGCTCTGATACAGCATACATAATATCTTTATGTCCACAGTTATCGCCTAACTACTGTTGACTAGATATAAAGCTACATCTAGACAGCATATTAAGATGTTTTTTGACTTTGAACTGGACAAGGGTCGAGTTGTATGAACTTTGCTTTTGAAAAATTTCACTATGACGGAGTTTTATTTTTCTTTTTAAACATTTTTAACGCGCTTTTATTAGCTTCATCGGTATGTTTCTATGTAACTAACTCATTCAGACTATTTGAACCCATTTTAAACAGTCATATTAAAAAACTTTGTACACTTATCGAGGATCGGTCATCATCGGTGACAATTAATAGTTTTATTAGTTTACCTTCTTACTCAAATACATAAGTAATAGAAAACATAACATTTTTAATAACACTCCTATAAACATATATATAAAAATTTAGCTGCGCTCCGCTTCTGTTGGTCTTAGCGTGATGATATAGCCTTCCTCGATAAATGGGCTGTCACACCGAAAGAATTTTTCAAATTGGACCAGTAGTTCCTGAGATTAGCGCAGTCAAACAAACAAACTCTTCAGATTTATAATATTAATATAGTATATAAAAAATAAAGACACATAGAAGATATAAAACAGTACCAAACGTTATGAGACAGTGGAAATCGCAAGCCATATGTATTAGTAACACTAAGCCACGTTAACCGACCGCGCAAAGTGCAATTGTGTCGCGTCACCGACGTGACGGTATCAGTTTGTTCCTGTGTGGTAACAGTAATAGCGGAATTATTTTAAACTTAAATATTTTTTAGACTATAACGTTTGTTCAAACTCAAACTCAAACATTTATTTATTCAATTAGACTTCTTATAGAAGCACTTTTGAAACGTCATTACATATTTTAAAATTTACCACCGATTCGGAAAGCAGTATCTACGGAGAAGAACCGGCAAGAAACTCCATAGTTGCTCTTTTAAATCATGTCAGTTTTACAATTTAGATAATTTTACAAAATACATATGTAACATCATATATTATAATAGTTAGTTTTAGAAGAACTTGAATAATATTAATATAGAAATTACTAGCTGACTAAATAACTACTTACCTAAGGTAGGTAAATGTTTTTCTGTCATGATACACTTCATTTGAGTATAAAAATGTTTGAAGAACTTTTCTAACAGCTCAAATTTCAAAATTGGTCAAGCTGTTGCGTAGATTTTTTCTTAACTGTGTAATCAGTAGTTTATAATTTGGAAAGGCATTTAGAAGAGCCCTCTGTATCCTTGTTGTTGACAAATTATACTGGGATCGCCCAGTAAACGAATTTCGAGTTACTGACTTTTGTAAAATTTCTTACCTATAGGTTTTACCGAACGTATCCCTGTGAAACATTGATTCGAAAAATATTCATACAAGAGCTAATTGCGTGTTAATAGATTAGCTAGCTAGAATTGTTTGTAAATACACCACCTACGTATGATATCCGCACAATATACAGGGTGTGGCGTAATTGATCCATACTTGTTACCAATATTGTATGCGCCTGCTTTTATGGCCAATTCCGACCAAGAAATAATATTAATGTAGGGACTCATTTGAATTGTTATTGAGTCATTATTGGTATATCAAATAAATAAATAGGTAACCTTGGTGATAAATAAGTAGGTACATTTATTTAAATCGGAATATTTGAAAATCGCTGTAACTAGAAGCTCACTATAAATGTTCACAGTTTCAAACTTGGCCTTATCTTTCAGTGTCGTGCTCGGATTTGCATGTTTAGTTTAGATTTAGTTAGCTTCATATTTTATACGCAAATTCGTGTTACGAATACGTAATTAACTTTTTGATTTGATTAATTATTTATAAGTTATATTGTAATTGCGACCTTTTGTTGGACTAGGGAAATGAAGTGGATTCTGAATTAAGTTTTTTCTTATAAATTAAATTATTTCTCACTGGTTGTTAGTGTCTAGTCTAGTATAGCAGAAAGTCAAAACCCTTTTCTGGAAATGCAGTGCACACACGATGCGAAATTCTCAGCAAACATGTCTAATTTTTATGTATCTATCTTCTTTCGTGTGTACGTTGTTTCAGAAATAAATGTATTCATTCATTCATTCTATTTTGCTTCCTTCTTCTCATAATTGAAATTTGAGTGAATACGCTTTCTGACATACTTAATTTTGACTATCTAAATATAAATCCTTAAACCTATATTCTCTTTTAAAAACACCATATTTAAAAACTCTATATTAGAAAGGTGAACTCATAAAATCGAAAATAGTAATAAAATATAGCCAACACTGGTAGAATACGAAATTCTATGCAAAATATATTCAGTGAATATGCAACTTGCGGATTTATACCCCGGTCATCCAGGTTACGTGACTTGTGTCTGAACTTACACCGGGGTAAGATGCGATCAGATGAGATGAGATGGCATGAGATGGCACGAGATGGTATGGACTGGGATTATGTTCGAATATTCATGATGATGGATGTTTGTGTATATAATTATTCTATTATAATGTGGCTTAATTATTATCTATATTATAATTATTGTTAACTTGATGGACGATGGTAGAATTAAATCGCAGACGCGTTGTATCTTAATAAAAGGTCTATTTTGAAACTAAGAAAAGATTGCGTACCAAATATTACTTAGAACTGCTCGTCGTTCAAGCGCCATTGTGTTACTGTGTTGTGGAATTGTTTATCGATATATTTGCAACAATTAATCTATTCACTTGTCTTTTTCTAATTCAGGTAAGTGACTAATTTAAAATCTATTCATTGAATCTTTTAAAGAAGAAGTGTATTGTCCGATTGGATTTGATAGTGGTAACATTACTATTTAAGCTTTTAAGATTAAACCCAGCAAATATCTGTTCATCTACTAGAACAAACATACAAACAAAAATGTTTGTGATTTTTGTTGTGTACGTATGAATAAAAATCTCATTCATTCACTTTCATTTTATTTGTTTGCATAGATTTTCAATAAAAAAGCAAATTCGTTCTATAGGTCCTCAGAGTCCTGGTTTCAATTCCCGGTGGAAATTAACAAAAAATGCCGGTCGGGTACAAAAGGCTTATCACCTATCTACCAACAAAGAAAATCAATCCGTGAAAAAGTTGTTTAAATTTTAACTTTAATTTGAAATTACGCGAGTAGTTATTATACATTTAGAAATTAAAGACTTTTTACTTTTTAGCGGATTTTAAACGCGATTTATTCATTATATTATTTTCCCGACGTTTCGAACATAAAAAAGCAAATTTTGAATGACCGTCAAGACGAATAACATCTCAGTCTCCCCGTGACCACGCTCGCTGTAAAGTGTTCGAAACGTCGGGAAAATAATATACTTAATGAATAAATCGCGTTTAAAATCCGTTAAAAAGTCTTTTTTAATTTGAAATTCTTCATGAAGTGTATACAAAAGGCATTCGCATTTCTTAATTCTTAAAGCTAAAAGTAACATTTCTGCTTAAAATCCGAGACGACACTATTAATTATAGTATTTTCAAAAGCTGAAA
>CAJQZN010020921.1:2127-14229 GCA_907164685.1 Colias eurytheme
ATCAAATTTCATCACTGTAGTACTTATAGTTTCCGAGTAAATCGGCTGTGACAGACGGACAGACGGACAGACGGACAGACGGACATGACGAAACTATAAGGGTTCCGTTTTTGCCATTTTGGCTACGGAACCCTAAAAACATGTCAAATTAAAAAAAAAAAAATTCTTTCTTAAATAAGATATAAGTTGAGCCCAAATTCTATATAGACAGAAAATGCATTGTTAATTATTATTTACTTAACATAAATTTTATGATAATATTATGCCTCCGTTACTAGAGTATTTTTATTGAATACCTATCCAAAGTATTATTATAAATTTTCAAAATAAAAAGGACGTTTATTTTATTGCCACAACACAGAAAATTATTTCCTATAAGGAAAGGGTTGTGAATCGATGACATCGCATTAATTTTGCCTGAAGGCATTGTCAGGGAAATCAAGAAGATTCGGCATTGAAAAGACATCGTCTA
Organism: Colias eurytheme; assembly: GCA_907164685.1. NCBI lineage: Eukaryota > Metazoa > Arthropoda > Insecta > Lepidoptera > Pieridae > Colias > Colias eurytheme. Next base: position 2,600 of record CAJQZN010020921.1, read on the forward strand.
AAATTAATTGTAGGCTTTTAAATTATAATTGCAAATCATTTTGCAATTCAATTGGAGTGTATTTTCCGAAAACTGTATAGAGAAATTCATTTATATTGGTATCTAAAGAAAGAAAATATGCAATATTATTTACTACATAAAGAATAGATACACACACCATACACACAATAAAATACTGAGTACTGTGTTGTAAGTACTGTCTTGACTTATCATAAATGTCAGAAGCATGAAACCCTGATACTGATATTCTCCCAAGCAAACCAACAGTGTCTGAGAACAAGAAATAAACAATTTCGGTTTTCTTCTAGAGAAAAGATATTTTTATATTAAGACGACATATCTATAAAATAGATTCTAAAAACATTAATAAATATTATTTTTTTATTTTATATTAATTTAAAAGGACGAAAGCCGAAAATCATCTCTATGTTATTTTTATTTTTACTGATTTATAAATAAACAAACTACAAAACTAAAGTGTATCGTAACGTAACATAAAATCAAGTTACAAGTCTCTCACGAAATGTCCCTTTTCCAAAAAAAGAAATTCAACTAGTAAGACGCTTTTACGGAGCAATAAAACGCTACCTTAATTACAGGTTCTTAAATATTTATTCAGAGAAACATTAGTATCACTGTAAAACAATTTTCGAATAACTCTTTAAACTAGTGACATAATACTGTAATATGACGTCATTTTACACAGTACTTTCATCAACTGCTGCTCATGTTATTATAATTTCGTCACCTACCCGCTCTCTCTCAATTTATGAGACGCTATATTTACACCTTGAATTCAAATAAGGAGTTATCCTCAGTGTACCTAATTCATTTCTTCTTATATGCTGCTTATATTTTGTTATAATTTAATAAAATCTGAAGATATATATCATGACTTAACCCGAAAACGACATCCCTCGTATGATTAATTGTTACCTTTGAAATATTAAGGGATTATTCTGCTTAATATTTTGTAAACATTCTTAATAAAAGCTGTTTTATTTGACAGAATTTGATAATGTTAATAATTAATTTAACATTTTAATGTCTTTGAAACAACATTTTAGTAGACAGGACTACAAACATGCCCCAGCCAAAATGCCTGATACCTTCGGGTTGTTTTGTAGATTTATTTTTTCATCTTATCCCTGTTGAATTCAAACTATCCCATTCAGTTTTAAATTGTACGGAATGATAAATATCGTCTGTCTGTGTGTAACTGCGACATTTTCTATTTCTCGATCCCTTAAGACTTAAATAAAGTGGATAGATTAAATTATAATCTCCCGCTAGACGGATCTCTTCGGGCTCGAGAATCTTATTACCTTCAAGGTATTTCTATCGGTCTCATCGATGCTTTGTCTGCACTCATTTATTACACAGCGAACAGTGCTATTCATTTATAGATAAATCGTTTTTTTATTTCTTTCATAGTATAATGTAATCGGACCTTAATAGTGGTACAGTGGAATCCGTTTATAATGACATCGAAGGGAATCGACAAACACGTCATAATAAGCGGACGTCATACAAAGCGTTATGTGAAATGAAAAATCTTTTTTATGTAAATATGTATGTATTTAAGTATTTTAATACAGAAACATAGTATACTTGCATATGTATAGCTACATATTAAATCAAAATCAAAATTGCACGTAATCAGCCGATTATTACAATAACACATACAAGTGTATTTTTACTGTAAGTACACTGTAATTTTTGTCTGCTTTTGTTTTTTCATTTTATTGTAAAAACAGTCTCTAATTCTATTGTGTATAGATAGATATGGTCAAATTATCATTTTCAATATTGTTGTTAACAAATCGTGATAATGAATTCACTTCGGTCATTATAACCAGACATAATTTATTAAAAATGGGTCATAATAAGCGGCATGTCACTGTAAGGGAAGTCAATATATCCGACTTTTTATAAAGAATTTTATATGAAAACCAAACTTCGTAGTGCAATTACGTCATAATAACCGGTTGGTCAATATAGGCGGAGTCATAATAAACGGATTCTACTGTATTGTAAATGTTTTTTTGCAAATTGATAGGTAGGATATATTATGGTGAGGTAGATACTTGAAGATAGCTGATAAAAATTAAGAGTTTTGAAAACGAAGCTCATGTTTAAAATAAGTTTTTGTAATATTACGTATATTTGGTAATGGTCCATTAATGAAGTGAAACTTCTCTATGCGCGTTGAGATATTTTTATGTATATCGATTATAACTTTCATTGATTAGGTAAGTAGGTACGTAAGTAATAGTTGTATACGTAGTATATTATTATTAGTCTGTGGTAATAGTTATAAACGGACGTAATATTTTATCTAACGATAACTGTTTATTTTGCTCTGAAACGAAGAACGTAACCACAACTTAGCTAAAAAATTAACGAGTTCAAATAAGTCAGTTCGAAAGGCGTAGCTGACCTTCGATGGGCTTATTAATTTAGATTCCATTATGCCTCCAAGCCTTTGAGTTTAAACAGTCTATTTAAGGTGTTAGAATTAATTCGTTCCAATACCGTATTTTCAGCGCTATTGAGATTATTTTAATGGCTTGAATTCAAGTATCGTTGTGATTAATTAACTTTGTGTCACCATTTATTGACGAATGTAGGCGTTCCACAGATTAAATATTATGATATTACGAACTTTACTAACCTAAAGAAGCGTGACAAAGAAAGAGGTTTTACCTAAAATAAGAGAGGCAAGACGAGCGACAAGCTTTTTGTATGTTTTTTCGACATAGTAGGTACAGTACTCTTTTTTGAAAAAACATTCAGGTCAAGATTTCTCTTTCAGGTAGTTGCTTTTCAAGTTAATTATTTTTATTACGGGACTACTATAGATGGAAAAATATATATTTGAATACAGTAGATATTTGACACTTAATAAGAGTTATTTTGAAAGTATGTTTATACAAACTTTTATCCATAAAACATGGATACTAATATGATTTCTTGATTATATCTCCTACATACAATAGCACGTACCTATTACGTAATTTTTGATTATTTTTACGCTTACAACATAGTTTAGTGAGAATAACGTGATGTTTCATAAAATGATTCAATTTAAACTTATACAGTTAACTCGTGCCATAAATAACCAAGTTTTATCAACACTTGTTATGAATTCAGTTTTGTCTAACAATAAATGGCCATTTTGGAGGCGTAATAAATATACCTACTTTCGTTTATTATTCATGTGATGTAACGTGAAAGTTTCCAAGTAAATATTGTACTGTTTTGCGCAAATAAGGGCGCTACTCCATATGCATCTTTGTAAGAATTAAACTATGTCAAACATCATTGTCTGTTTTCGGCCCTTTTATAAGGGGAGTGCATAATGCACATGCATGTGTGAAGTGTCTTTTAATGTAGGATATGTGGGTAGTTATTCAAAATTATCACACATTACATGTGGATAGTTCATTTAGATATAGGTTTGTCTGACGCATTTTGTGTTTCAACTTTCACCTGTTCTCGTGAACTGTAAAACTATAATTTTGGTGTTTTATAAATATAAACTTTAATAAACCCGTATTTGTTATTAATATTGAATGTTTTTTTATACATACACTTACAGGAATAGGTGGACTTCTTCAAAGTATTCAGTTGCCACAGATTACTAAATAATTACTACGTAAGTATTCTTTGAAAAATACTGTCATACTGATTCAAAACGTAAAACAATTTTTCCCTATAGTCGGAATATTCAGGGAGGTTATAAAACCGAAGCAAAGCGAACACAGGTCAATATTTATAAGATGAAGTTATTAAATCTCCCAAATCTTTGGAAAATAGATGTTATAACAGCCTTAAAAGGCAAAGGAAAATGTTCACAGGACTTCCAATTTTAAGGACAAGCAACAACGGTTACTTTTGTTTGAATGGGCTTGGCTTACGCCAGAAGACGAATTACAAAGTCAGGTGCAAACAAGTTTTATTCACTAAGCTGTATAAAGAGGCTTAGTCACGAACTTTGCGTATTAATCAGTGTTAAACGTAAAAATATTAATCTATGAAGTCGTTATTTATATGTGGTTAAGTATGGAACTTAATTAGTAATAAAAATATTGCTAATGAAATACATTGTATGTGGAAATGTACTGGTGCCTGGTGATATAATAAATCCTTAGATTGACCCTTTTTCCATACTCATACTGCGTGCAATACTGATCATAATAATATGATGTTCTTACGATTGATATAAATAAATAAATAAAAATATCTTTATTGTACAAAAATTAAAACAGTACAATTACAGTGTGGCTCTGTCTTCCTAGCTAGGAAAATCCTGTGTTAAGGAAGACAGTTCCTTCCCAGAGAACATGTTCAGTACAACAAATGTGATATGTGAGCATAATCTCAGGATAATTAACTAACTGCTGCTTCATCTATGACATAGCTGACACAATCATCATAATATTATCATTCATACAATGAAATGCTCTATATTGTTTTTCATAGCGCATTATTAAATATTTTTCTTATACATATATATTATAATGATTAGGAACATTTATCATTGGTACGTATCTATCGTACATATTTTGAACCATTTGCCCCATTTCAACTAGCCACTGTTTGCGTGAATAATATTCGTTTTCTACTATAATCTTCAATAACTGTAGCCTATCACGTTACAGCGGAGGAATTTTCATATCGTACCATAATCGATTTATCGTCTGAGCTTGTGTTTCTAGGCCATAGATATTGTTTTGACTTTAAATGTCTGTATCGATTTTGTTGACTTTTAGAGTAAGTACACATTGGGCGTTTTGAAACGCGCGCTTTGCTAACGCGCGTTTCGAGAACCTCGAATTCTATTGAAGTGTACACATGCAAGCGCGCGTTTCTGATCAAGCGCGCGTCAAACGCGCGCTTTGAGATTTTCGTTCAAACGCGCGTTGGGAGAGCGTCAGCCGCGCGCTTTGAGATACATGAGCGGTCATATTGCTGTACATTTCAACGCGCGCTGTTGTGTAGAGAGGACGCACTTTTCGAAAAGAAATGGAGATCGAGCATTTTGATACTGATTCCTTTATAGATAAATCCAAAAGTGACCAGCTATCTGGCATATAGAATGTCCCGATAATAAGAATAAGATAAATTCAATTTTTGTTTACAAACATTCTAAAATAATTAAAGAACTTAGGTCCCGTATTGTTTTTTTTTTTGAGATATAATGTAACAGACGTCAGTCCATCTCTGTATAAGGTGCATAATATTCTCTTTGTCTTCGTCGTCGTCGAGCTACACACAAGCGATCTCTTCGACGTTCATTTTCGAACTGATCCAAAAGTATGTTCGCCCTACTAACGCGCGCTGAATGCCGTACTAAGCGCGCTGTATGTACGCTATCAACGCGCACTTAACGCAACGCCGAGCGCCCAATGTGTACTTGCTCTTAAGGCAGAAGTTGCATTAGTCGCAGGAAATGCGCAGGAACAATACGAACGTACGAAAAAAAAATAGTAAAGGTAACCTTTTGGAATAAATCATTTATTTTATGTACCTATTGCAGATATTGTATTAGAAACTACATATAAATATTCAAAATACATTAGTTAACTGTTTAAAGGTACTAACCAACCAACCAACCACATAATGTTTGTTATAAAGATGCCATATAATGTTAAAAAGTGAACCTGACCTTTATATAAATTAAATAAGCGCTTTGTTTTCGTGTGAATTTTATAAAATTGTACAACACACCTTTGCAATATAAATCTTAAATTAGGCGACTTCACACTTGTCGTGTTATAAATGAGGGTAGTTTTAGAATAACCCGCAGGCGGTCTCGCGTGCGAATTGGCTTGAAAAATGTAAAACGCGCCCGAAATGTAAATGCGGCCCTTTGTGTAGGTTTTATGACCGGTATAGCCGTTTCGTGTATTAAGCCTTTACATAAAATAAAACCCCTTTAAAATTGTAGACAAAGAGAAAGAGCTGCTTGCCTTTTGTATATTTTGTCGGCTCTGTGCCTACAACCCTGAATATGAATTTTTGATTTGAAATATAAAGGAATTTTGTAAAATAATTGTCGATACATATCATGTTAAACAATATAAAATACCTACTCGTATACTTAGGTCAAACCATACAATACATGAAATTAAACAATGTAAATTGTAACTAGCCGGCAGCCGCAAGTCCGCAACCAAATTATATTCAAATCACAAAGCTTTTCAACATTTGAAATCACTTTGTTACTTATTACTCAGTACTTATATAAATCATTAATATAGACAGAAAATAAGAAATCGTTAGAATGTACCTTTGTTGTTGTTGAAAAATAGTTTGATGTAAATAATATTATCACTTGCTCTTGGTCTAAAGCGTCCACTCGACATTTTATTGGGTTTCGGGATTTCATATAAATAAAGAGTAGAATATGAGCCCTTACTCGGTGTTAGCTTTCTAAACTCTAAGCTTGGTATTGCTTGTTATTCACGTTTTATATATTATAAATCTTTTGCCTTTTATTGTTAAACGTAAAATTCTGTGTTATTTTATTTATATCCGACTGTCATAGAAACAGCGGAAGGCTTATTGTTCGTAGCAACGGTTCGTAGCGTAGTATTTTAATTGACATATTTAATCATTCAATAAGAATTTATTCAAATTGAACATTCAAAGTTTTAAGTAATAATTTCAACGTCTTATTTTAAATCCAAGTAGGTAAGTACTTGCGTATTTTATTAATAAAAATATATTCATGCATGTTATTCTAGATTTAAAAACGATTACCGATTGGAATAATTCCACCACTAGGCCTATGTATATTATGTACGGCCAAAGTTATATAGTAGGTATGTAAGGAAGATAACGCTAAAATAAATCTTCAGTTTTGTCACGAATGTATAAAGTGTGCAAATGAAAATTATGTGGCTCTAATGGGGCGTCGTTTGAAACTTTGTTCTGTAAAAGACAAACAAAAATATGTCTTTTGCTACAGAAATACGGAATATTTTAATTCAGCAGTCTTCAATGCTTCCGTTATTAAAACAGTACGGAGGCATTCGCGGCATATTTTCGTTAATGCGACTTGCGTTTTGATATCAAAGCTTTATGTTCTTTTAAAGAGATGTTTCTTTGGATTGCATTATACAGAAACATTCAGTCCATCCTTTAAGGAAAACATATTTATCGGAATTGCAAAGTAATTTGTGTACATTTTTCCAATATAACTGTCAATATAACATTAAGTAGATTGCCATGATATGTTAGGATATTAGGAAAGTATTTTAGGATCATTTACGTCTATTACTTCATATCGGGCCTATGAATTACCTAATGCTACTTTTCCATTGCTATGTAGAGTGGAATCATGACGGAGCATTTTGTGTTGTGATATATTTTTTGTTCTGTGATTTATATGTGGCTAAGTATATGTCAATATTTATCCTAAAGTAGCAATCACTTCGAAACTAAATGCTTCCTACATTATACATACCTAATTACTTTTTGCTTGCTTCCAAATATCATTTAGTTATAAAAATAGAAAAGTTTTAATTAAGTCGCATTTGAAAATCTCCGTACATTTTAGTGGATTTGTGACATACGGTGATGTTATTTCAGTAGTCAAAAGTTTTTCCAGCCGAGTGTGAGAGCGGATTTGTCGAGATATATGAATATGCTTTACCAGTTTCAAGTTTTATTTATTTTATTCGAGTATAAATTTATTTTAAAATTTTTTTCACTTAAAATATTAAAACGGAATTGTACTTGAACATTATGTGCAAGCACTTATGCTTGTAATCCATTAATGAGGTGCCTAAAATGACGTCTACAGTTGCTATTCCGATGTTACCAGTGTATAAACATACATTCATATTTCATGTATAGGTGCCTATATATATATTAGCCTACATATTTGTACATTTTACTATGTACCTATTAGTTTCTATAAAGTACATACCCTTAAATGATTGTGTTGGTATTCTTAGTTGGATTTATACTCATTTTATAGGTACATATCACTTGGAAAATCGTATGGTATAATTTTAAATGACTTGAGAGTATATAATGACGACCAACATTTATTATGTTTGAGTAGTTTTATATGAATGTTTTACTCACGGATCCGCAATTATAAAACAAAAAGACAAAGAGGAAAAGGTCAAAGAGATAGATTTAATTAAACGTGAAAAAATAAATATTTTCCGTTCATGAATCAAGGACAAAAGACATAGTTTTCCCCAAAAAATACAAATAATAATAAACGTTTTCTAATAAAAGAAGTAAAATGTTAATTAATTGAATAAATAACTCAAACGCTTTTATTATCATTTAATAAGGGATGACTATGATACTTTGCTTGTAATATAATAAGCCATATTCAAGGGACCCGTAATCGGGATAAACAGGGTTTCAAGGCGTGAGAATGCTTATTTTTGTTGCATAAATCACGTGTAATCTTTCGAAAAGATCTCTGAATTTTGCCTAATGAGATTTTCATTATTGCCTTCCTTGAAAATCTTCGTTTCATTACAGAAAATAATTTGAATTTATATTGAATGCGAAATCATTTAAATTTGTAACATAAGCTGGTTTATAAAATTAAGAATCTAATGTACGTACTTTAAATTATCTCATTATAATACAAAGAGAGTTTTTTCATATGCTGAATCCAATTTGAATCTAAAAATTAAATGCATAACAGCTATGTTTATTAGCAGCATCATTTCTTTTAGCACGACTTCTATATTATGTGCTCTTACGTTGGAATTATTATTGAACCAGTTCCAACAACTAGCTTACAGGTTCTACTACTTTTTAAAAGAAGAAGAAAGAAGGTAAAAACTTTTTACTTTCAAAAATTATTGCCAGTGAAAAAGAAGTAAAAATAAAGTTAAAGTATCACAAACATCGCAACAATAAATAAGCAGAGAGCACACATGTTTTCTGAACAAGGATCGATCGAAATCTCGGCAAATTAATTATCCAATGCAAACATTCCATTAAAATTACTCACGCACTTGGAGTATTTCAGTCTCGTTTCACGTAGGAGTGAAAAGTTTAAAATTTACCTTTAAAACTGAAGTTACGATTTCTGAGTATGGCATTTACAGTTAAGTAAACACGTCATGGTTAGGGTACGTTTTTTTTCGGCTCTTGGGTAACAGTTCAATCTGTAACTAATTTTGTTATGGAAAACAAACCGAAACAACTTTTTCACTTGCAATTTTAACCCCACCTGATGTTAGTCCGCAACTTTTGTCACGAATTTTATGAGTGACGATTTTTTATCTGTGCAATTTATGTTCTTTAAAATCATATTATTCATAATTATTGTATATAATTCTTATACTACTTCGACTTCTAACTGATACTTTTGTATAAATGTTGCCTGTTGCTAACTCATACGATATACCATGTGAAATAATTTTAACATTAAATCATATTATGCCTAAAGCCAACGCATTATATCGTTTGAATTAATAGTGCTTTTCATAGCAGAAATGCTCTTTGTTACGCTATATTTCGATATTAATCTAGATCCATTAGAATTTACATAAAAATATAGTTTCAGTGAACGGTTTTATTTATAAAACAATTTATGGACTTTCCATTTAATGCTTGAATAAATAAAACAGTTTGTTTATTATTAATATTGAATAAATTTATTCATTTTAAATTTTGCCTGGATTCTAATTATTGCGATGATGTAATTGAAGACTTGGTAGACTTTAGTTTTGTAAGACATTCATTATCATTGTAATATTTCTCTTTATTTACTCATTTGATGTAAATTAGGTTTATTCATGATTTGTTTAGTTATCAGCTATGGGCTTGGCTGTTGTTTTACCTTTCTTTCTTTTTGGCTTGACTTTTTTAGGTTGCTTTTGAGTAGATGGGGCTTTGGTCGTTGATGACTTTGAAGGTTTAGTAGGTTTTTTAGTAGTAGAAGGCTCTAATGTTGTTGTCGCCTTTTCTGTTGTAGTTTGTTTGGAAGTTGTTTTTGGCTTATCCGCAGTTGTTGGTTTTTCTGTTGTTATAGGATTTAAGGTGGTTGTTGTCGGTTCTTCTCCTGTAGTAGATTTATCTGTTGTAGACGGTTTCTCTGTTGTAGTAGGTGTTTCTGATGTAGTAGATTTTTCTGATGTAGTTAGCTTTTCTGTTGTGGTAGGTGTTTCTGTTGTAGTTGATTTTTCTGTTGTTGTAGGTTTCTCTGTTGAAGTAGGTTTCTCTGTTGTTGTAGGTTTCTCTGTTGAAGTAGATTTCTCTGTTGTTGTAGGTGTCTCCGTTGTTGTGGGCTTTTCCGTCGTAGTTGGTATTTCCGTCGTAGTAGTTTTAGGAGTAGTTGTTGTGGTTGTTGTTGGTTTGGGGGTTGTAGTAAAAGGTTCTGGGGAAGGATTCTTGCAACCCCGTGGCATCCTTTTCTTAAACAATGCATTGCAAATACATTCTAAAAGCGTTTTTGGATAGAGATCACAAACTTTACCACTTGGCAATACGATGAACGGTGTCCTTGTTGGATGGTAATGGGCAAATGCTCTTTCAGCCTCTCTTTCGATGTTGCCTACTTTTTTCATACATTTCTTGAATTTATGTTTATTTAATTCGAATCCATCTGCGCAGTCGGTGGGGCTATCTTCTGCTTCGCATTGAAGGTAATCTGCTTGACTTCTTGTATCTAGTTGTTGCAATACACAGTACTTTATATCAGTGTCTTCATCGCAATTATTGAAAAACAAAGCGACATCAATATAATCACCGATGTTTTCAGCTATCCAAGGATACGTTTTCTTAAAGAATTCTCTGTCCTGTTCATTGGAAAGATCAGAGAGAATCAGAAGTGATTTAGATTTTGAATGACCCGATTCCGTTTTATCGAATAAAATTGTTATGAATACGAGAAACAAATACAGTATCTCCATTTTGAATAACTGGCAGTGACAAAGTAGGATGTTATATAGGCCTTCGTTAGTATTTTTATGACGTACAAATATTTATTACTACCGTTTATTTTATTATCGAAATAGTTGAACTGAAGTAAAAATTCCAGCGATAGATATTACAACTGCAATCACCAATAAATATGTTATGAACAAATTGAACGTCACTGTTTAAATATCTCTATGCCGCTTCAAATAAATACAAATATTTATTTTAAATTGCAAATAGCAAATAGTAAGTTTTAACCAAAGTATGTATAAATCATATTTTATGTTGATGCAAACATGTTACACGCAAATTATTTAACGTTAATACATAAAATTTGAATAACGCATGTACATTTTGAAATGAAATATCATTTAGGTAATGTCAAATGTCGTACCTAAAACAACACAATATATTTAACGTGCACGACTCAAATGAGCATTTTAATAATACTTTGTAGAGCACACAACAAATGTATTTTCAGTGCAAATGTAATATGGAATTGCATACGTTAAAAAATAAATAATTACTGTAATGTTAACGGAGATATTATTTTGAAATGATATATTTTCATGAAAATATACCTTTAAAGATATCAATTTCTCTAGATTATAATATATAATTACTAGCTGTCCCGGTAAACGTAGAGAAGAGAATATAACATTGGTGATTAGGGAAATACAGTGTGTCCGGACATGACATACCGATATTTGAAGGGGCTATTC
>CAJQZN010020922.1:2040-28907 GCA_907164685.1 Colias eurytheme
AAGTGCTTATAAATTTCCCATTCAAATATTTTCTATTCCGGGGGGCTGTCTACCTTCGAGGGTGCGTGGTGCGCGAGCTGCAAGCAGCTCGCGGCTCATCCCAGGGCAGAAATCTTCAGTCATTTGAAAATGCATTTGAATTTCCTGTCCATTTGTTACATCTGCTAACAGCGATTCTACAGTCAGTCGAAACTGTTTATAAATTACTTATTCAAATATTGGTTAAATTCTTGAAATGTGATCCCCGAATTTGAGGTGTCTAATCGATAGCGGGCAGTGACTTTTCATAATAAACTGTTCAAGAGTTTACTTAACACGCTCGTCGCTTCGCTCCTCGCTACCTATTTGAATATTTACGCCGGCCGCTGACGTGACTTGCTCGCTTCGCTCGCTTGGCTAGTGCGGTAGTTCAAAAGTAACCTAACTCGCTCGTCGCTTCGCTCCTCGCTACTTCTTTGAGTATTTACGCCGGCCGCTGACGTGACTTGCTCGCTTCGCTCGCTTGGCTAGTGCGGTAGTTCAAAAATTAACCTAACTGGCTCGTCGCTTCGCTCCTCGCTACTTCTTTGAATATTTACGCCGGCCACTGACGTGACTTGCTCGCTTCGCTCGCTTGGCTAGTGCGGTAGTTCAAAAGTAAACTAACTCGCTCGTCGCTTCGCTCCTCGCTACTTCTTTGAGTATTTACGCCGGCCGCTGACGTGACTTGCTCGCTTCGCTCGCTTGGCTAGTGCGGTAGTTCAAAAGTTAACCTAACTCGCTCGTCGCTTCGCTCCTCGCTACCTATTTGATATTTACGCCAGCCGCTGCCGTGATTCGCTCGCTTCGCTCGCTTGGCTCGTGCGGTAGTTCAAAAGTTAATAAATATTTTCTACTCCGGGAGGCTGTCGACCTTCGAGGTTGCGCGGTGCGCGGGCAGCAAGCAGCCCGCGGCGCCGTCTTTTGCCGTTGCTATTCAATTACCCTTCCTACTATGAAAATTTCCATACAAAATTTTCGAAAAAAAAAATTTCGCTTTTTAACAAAAAATTTTATATGCCTGGAAGCGGACCAAGTTTTGAAGTATTTTTTACTTCGGCGACCCCGACCTACCTGTCACCGATTCAGAGAACCATTGAATTTCGTGGAAACCGGGGGTCGGAAAGAAATTCTGAGTATGTAGTTTTGTAAATCTGGCCGATTAGAGCATAGAAGTCAATTTTCAGACCGATCGTAAAGTAACCGGCGCCACCATCTTGCTTTGAAAAATTGGCCATTTTTGAAAAAAAAATTGCGTCCAATTTGAAATTTCTCGATTGCCCTGGTAGCGCCCCATGTTTCTGATCATTTTTTAGTTCTACACCCCCCACCTATCTGGCGCCGTTTCGGAGAGCCGTCGAATTTCACGTTGTATGAAACTCGGAAACCAGCTGTGAAAACTCGATTATGAGTATGCCAACTTAATGTGCGGCTCGATTAAAGCCCCTGTGCCAAGTTTGAGCGCGATCGGACCAGCGATGGCCATTTTAGCATTTGTATGGCGGCGGCCATTTTTTCCGCCATTTTGATTTTTTTTCACTATCTGTGGTAATTGCTCGAGGTCTACTCCAAGTTTAGTTCGAGCACCCCACATGCAGCTGCTACCGTTTGCGCAGGCCGTTGACCGTCTTCGAGAGATGAGGGAAAGTTTAAGATTTCGTATTTTTCTGGATATCCTGGGAGCTGGGCGAGTATGAATGCATCATTGGTGTATTTCTCCGTTGCGCCACCTCGTCTAAATTTACGTTTTTATGTTTGCGCCAAAAATGGAAAAATTCCAAAATCGAGCGACCCACTATGGCTCCCTGGTAGCGTCCCAGGGTGGTGATCATTTTTAGTTCCGGGACCCCCCACCCATCTCGCACCGTTTCCGCGGGCCGTTGGATTTTACGTTGTATGGAAGTTGGAAACGGGGGCCCGGAGCCACTTGAACGGGGCACCGATCGATTCGCCGGCTCGAACTGAGCACGTGTGCCAAATTTGAGACGTAAGGATTCATAAACGGCGATTTTGGCAAAGTACGGCGGCCATCTTGTTTTCGCGAAAATCGCCATTTTTCCACCACCCCTGGTAATCGCCACCAGTTCCAAGCATTTTTTGTTCAGACACCCCCCCTCCAGGTGGCACCGTTTTCGCGCACCTCCAGGGGTCCACTCGGTATTCGAAGATGATCGAGATCGCTATATTTTTCCGGTGGTCATTGGGAGCACCTCTACACGATCACGTCAAAATCCCCCCAAATTTCCGCGTAGTTTCCGAGAAACCCGATGTCAGTCAGTCAGTGAGTGGTAGTGTAGCTTTATATATATATGATAAGGATAAAGGAAGTTAGGAATTAGGATATCGGCAAAATGTGCGTGCGTGACCCAAACGCGCCCAGGTGACGCATTATCAACATCTATAATCTATATAGTATAAAAACTACCTAAATTATATAAACGAGTAGCTATATCAGTGTATTAGCGAAGATAATAATTATTAATGAGACCACACTGATAAGATAAATGTGAGGCGAACGGCCTTTACCTTCGTTTTAAAAATATATTTTCTTAGCAGAAAATCTAGAACGCGACCTTGTTTTATGAACTCAAAGATCTATTACTTGTGTTATTAGGTGTTTATAAAAGTATCGATATGGGTCATTTTCAAAATATTTGTACGTCACGAAATTGTCAGTAAACTGTTTCGTTAGGAAATGTCAGGAAGTTGTAAAAGTAAGGCTGTATTCAGAATAAGGTAATATTACATATAAAAAAGTAAGAAGTCACTAGTTAAAAAAAATATATATTTTTAGTTACAAAATAATCAACAAACAATCAATTTTTATAATTCTCTGTTTGCTTTTCCTTTTCTTTTCTTCTATCATTAGCTTCTTTCCATTTTTGTCTTCGAGCTTCTTTTTCACTGTCATTAAGATCTGATATTTTTCTTTGTCTTTGTTTCACTTTCTCGAGGTGTTTTTTCCTTTTCTTTTCATATTTTTCAGGGTTTTGCTTTTTTAGTTTTTCAATGTATTTTTTTGCCGTTCGGCACCGGTTAGCGGCATTCTGAAACTAAAAAAAGCTGTTGGATATATGTATTTTGAATAAAAATAAAAACAAAAGTAAGCATCACTCGTGTGGGTGGAAAAGCGATCAACACTAAATGCAATAAGGCAAGCGTTATCCCATCAGAAACCACTTGTAAAATTGGAGGCCAAGACTCACTGATCCGCTTTCACTATAAAAAAGTTATCAGATCCCAGGAAAAGTCAAGTCCCTAAGCCCGACTTTACTAACCCTACATCATGGTTTAAAAAAGTATGGCCTGTAGTTACAAAAAAATAATCTTGAGAGATTTATTGTTTTTCTCCTTTATTTTTATTCGTTACATTAATTTAACACACATTTTAATATCTTATTTTCATACTTTACACATGAGACCACAGCTTTACCGTCTACAATTTACTGACGTCAGTAAATGTCAAGAAATTGTTCGTCAGTAACATGTAAAAAATAACCTAAGAAATACTTTTACACAAAACATAATCACATTTACCATTAGATTGAAAGTGTAATCTATTACTCTAGTCATAATTTAAGTATATTACAATTGCGGTAGGTGAATTCTTCAAAATGTACTTACTTTTGTTGAGAATACGTCGTTAGGAAATTGTAACTAAATTTTTTGCACAGCACACTACTGGACTTCTTCCATGTCTGGACGACGAACAAAATGGCGGCGCGTTAATGTGACCTTACTTTTCGTGACATGACCAGTGCTGCCAATGATTAGAGTTAGATTCCTCTTCTTTGTGATACAAGAAGTTGGTTAATTATGTCAATAAATCAGTGTCACGAAATTGTAACGATTGATAGGGACATTTTTATAATATGTAATTCTTCGTTTATATAAGGTAATTTAAATAGTTTAATCTATCAAATATAACACTTGAAACATTGCTTTTTAATTATGATACAAAAAAATAGGAAGTTTAATACAAAAATTCTGATAAAAATATTGGTTTTCATTGTCGTCCACATAGGGGACAATAAAACAATGTATGGAGCTCTTTTTGTTACTTTATTTTCACATTAAATTTATGTAAGAATTTGAATCGCAATTCATTGCTTTTTATCAGAAATGATATGCAGTATGCTTAAGTTTAGTCTGTAAAACGTTAACAATGATTTATTTCAGTCGTAACCATATTTTTTTCGAAGATTTTTTAGGGGGACAAACATTTTGTAGTAATGTACAATTATTTTGAAAACGACCCATATCCTTATCTATTAATTTCATCAAAGACAAAGTTTAACTTCTAGTCGATTCTTTAAATCATAAGTCATGTTTGACAGTTTGAGAAACTTATGTGTCAATCTTTATTAATTATAGGTACCTACTCGTGAGGTACTCAAATAGGAACCTCAATGATGAAAAGCGGTTAAC
Organism: Colias eurytheme; assembly: GCA_907164685.1. Classification (NCBI taxonomy): domain Eukaryota; kingdom Metazoa; phylum Arthropoda; class Insecta; order Lepidoptera; family Pieridae; genus Colias; species Colias eurytheme. Next base: position 6,487 of record CAJQZN010020922.1, read on the forward strand.
AGATTTAGTTATATTTTAGAGAACATAATAGTTAACAGCCTATTATAGCCTTTGGGTGCTCTTATCTGTGATGAATGAAGTAGAAAATATGTTAGGTAGATTAAATACCTAAGTATCTAATTCCATCATTCATGAATTTAACTAATTTATTTTTTATTTGGAATCATATTATGGAATATTTGACCAAGTTCTAATTAATTACAAATTGATTAAGGTCAAAATAAAGATATTCAATAGATAAACAGTTAATTGAAATGTCCTTCCGAATATTGAGTGACAAAATTTTATTTAATCTGTAATTTTGTGTTCTTTCAGAAAGAATGTTTAGGGCAGATTTTTCAATGCTTGGATAAAACGTCTTATCCGTCAAATACGGGCAATTAGAATACGTTTTTAAAATGGTAGTTTTATACATTATTCGACGAATAAGTTTTATTCAAGTATTGAAAAATCGGCCCTTAATGATATTTTCAAGAACATGCATAAAGTGTATTCAAAAAGAAACTTTTCTAGTTCATGGTTAGCAATTGCCACAGGTTAAAAATATATCATATTCATGTTTTTAATTTTTATACTAGATTACAAACGGCTCAGCTTCTAAAGCTTCATTTTACTAAGAACCTAAAACCATCCTCTCTATTATAGGAAATCTATCGCCCTAAACAGTAGATAATGGTATGGAAATTATAAAGTATGATTTTCTAGATCTAGAAAAAGCGACAATATTCACTGTTCACACTAGTAGAGGATTATATTTTATGTCCCACACAAATTAAATATTATAATAACTATGATTTATTTATGCGAATTTTTTTGGCTGCGCAGACCTTGAAATCTCAAAATGTTTACCTTTTATATTTAAAAACCAGCTGTCCGCCCCGGCTTCGCCCGTGGTACGTTGGTATTTACTATTTACGTTTTCTCTATGTATATGAACCATCCTCGTACTTCAAGGATTATAATAAAAAAAGAATTGTTTGCAATGCAATGTAAATGCCGTTTATGTCTGTTAAATATTAGATTACATAATTCTATGTCACGGTTCACGTCAAATTATACGCTACTTGGCAGTTTATGGTATATTGTATTTCAGATCGTTAAATAATAATTATATTATGAACAAGAAATAAACACGTGCATGGAAGTTATATAACTTTTAGACTACAGGCACATATTGAAAAAATTATGGGTCATTTGAACCACCAGGTGACCTATCTAGAACGATATAAGAGCATAAAATAATAAGATTCAGCACTATGACGTCACTTGTAAGCTGTCCAACTGAGTGCAGATGAGAATTCGAAAGTACAGGCAGAGTCTTTTTACCCCCTTGTCTCCATGATTTCTGTACGGCGTTGCGGAATAATGGATTAAAAGCAGTATTGAAATAGTATGACACAGAAGCCGTACAAAAATGGTGATCTACAAAGTCGGAGTTTAGTTTTATTTTCCGACAATTGCCGGGGTATATTTGGTCATATGATTTTGTACCTGGTGGTTCAAATGACCCATAAATTTTTCAACATGGGCCTATTAATAATTATTATACCAAGGTAATATGTCACCTTTTTTAACTAGGTAGGTAGCTACTTATTTTCAATTATTTTTTTAAATGGCAAGTTAGATAGGTATTTCTTTTGGAAAAATAATTTTTGTAAAAAACGAGACATCCTTCAATATGATTAAGTACTAAATTAAATACACTTGGATTTTTTTGCAAAGCTGTCGTTTAGCAATTAAATGATGAATCGTTGTAGTCTAGCATTGAAAAAATATAGAAATAAAAATATTCGAAAAGAGTCGATTTAAATAAACAAAAGATGCATAAATTGTCGATTCACACAGATAATTTCTCATATATTGTTTTTGTGTGTCATCTTGAAAAATAAATGTAATGTAAGTTCGTATGTTTTGACATTTGTTACACAATTTTCCATTCCTAGACTAAATGAAATTATCAACTTGCTCAACTTATTCTACTTCTAGTATTACTCTAATTGCTATTATCTCAAATTTAAATTGGAAAATTGCTTCTAAAACTTGTAAAACACAGCACAATAATATACCAAAAGATATGTTATAACTCGGTTATGTCAGACTTATACTAGGATGGTAGTCGGAATAACGACGAAATAGCATTAGTATGAAAAAATATGAATACTTATTACGACGTTATACTCGGTTTCATTTATTACGTGCTAGTTGTATGATTTTTCCTTATTCTTAGTTTATTCTTTTCATAAAATGTTACAATTCGTTTATTTGTACGGCTGTTAATTTTTATGTCCATAGCTAAACAATAAGATAAATTCTTTAACTTCAGCACAACTTCAGTCTATTTAATTTCATACATTATCTGTCAGCTGTCACCGATTGTTATGGCGCCATAGCCGCTTTTCGCGCGCATTTTTTTTAACAGATAAAGCAAAAAAGTAAAGCCTCAGAACGCTGATGTAATTGACAATTACAACACGTTAACGTCATATAGAAATGACAAAGGTTGCAGACCTTGGTTGCAGACAATGCATATAAACCAAGGTACACATCTCTTTGTCGTTGACCCCGTTGTATTTTGCATGTGAGGCCAAGGTTAGGAATGAGATGTAAAGGTTGGATTACACGAACGTTTAATATTCTAGGACGATTGTTTGAGGAAAATGTTCAGTTTTCACTTTTGTTAAATGCTTTAATTTAAATAATCGTGAACCAAGGCGAGTAGAAAAGGGTTATGATAATAAATATGTTAATAATATAAAATGTTTATTTGTAACAATTTGGCAAGCTGCCCTATGTGCTACATTCCTTAACGTGAACTAATTCTTAAAAAGTTGATTGTACAGCAGTGGCCAGCCAACAAAGATTGAGAAAAAACGCAAGTTTTTTTTTTACAAAAATAGAAGAACTATGTCATCGTTTGACAATTTTAAAGCAAATTTTTAACATGCGCATTGTTTTCCTATATTGATAAATTGGTACTAAAAGATGGTTCAAAATTGCCATACTCTTTTCGTCTATCGTTTTTGGAGTAAGTTTTCCAAAAATATTTCAACAAACACATAAGTACCATATCCAATAAATTATGAAATTCCTATATTAATAATATTATATAATTTATTAAAATATACAGATTTAAACTGTGTAATTCTAAACTACAATCTTATTAGCATTTAAATTAACCTTGTTTTTTTATAGAAGTGTATTTTTTATAAAAAATATAATATTCCTGACAATTTTTATTAACATCTTTTTTACAATTTTTCTGATTTCTTACCTCATCTTCTCAAAAAAAAAATGTACCTATATAGCACTTAACATAATTTGTTTACAGCCGTATTTCACGGCCTTCGTGGTATTACATTTTAAAAATAAAATACAATAAGATTTATCTGGGAATTGCAGTTATATTATTTATAGTGCTTTTATGTTTAAATCATTGTATTGGTATTCCTTGACCCCTCTGCGTAATGTATGACGCACAAAGTATGTTGACTGTCTTTACGCAATTAACGACTTATTCGTTTTTCTTAAAAAAATAGCAACATCCATTAAAAAATTATTGTAAATTTATTTTCATTTAAAAATAATATGAAATATAATTTTCTTAGTTTTCGTCTATTCCTTTTTTCCGCTTCAATTCATAATTATTTTTTTGAAATCCTGAATACGTTCATACTTAGACAAGCTTTAGAATTTTGGCCCTATTAAATTTTCGATGATTTAAATTAAGTAAGTAGTCTTAGTTACTAAAATATTTTGCATTTTGTGCATATTTATTGGGAAAACTTTAACTTTCTAACTATCCAGACAGTGAAGAGCTGTATAATTTCGCAATGACCAGAGCAAAATGTCAAGGACAAATTTTTTTTTTTTCAAATTCAAATTATCTGCAATCCAATCCTAATTACAAATTATTGGCTATGATGAATTATTTTATGTTTTATATTTTAGTATAGTTGGTATAATTAAACAAAAAATGGGCTACGTATTGAGAACCTTCCGTCTTTTTTGGGAACATTGATTAATAGCCATGTTTTTGACACGCCTGTGCCCACGCGATCAAAGCGGCTGCAGTAAATTAATATGTTTTATATTTTATTCTTGATTCTTTCTTGACTGCATTGCTTGCATCATTGCGGTTAAGAAATAACTGGGACAAAAGAGTTTTTTATCGGATAAAACGTGAGTATTTGTGTCATCAACCTGCATGGCACATTTTAGTAAAATACCGAGATTGTGTAGATGCAATACCTGTACAACCTACTAAAAACAAAAAAAACATAACAGAAGTGTGAAGTGATGTTTCCTTTTTTTCTTTTTTGTGAACGAGTACTCTAAACCAGGCTTCGGCCCGAGACTATTCTCAGCGCGTTGTTCCCAATTATGGTGATCACTTTAAATGGCCCTTTATTTTTTACTAGCTGTGCCCCGCGGTTTTACCCGCATTGCTCCGGTCTTGTTGGTCTTAGAGTGATGATTTATAGCTTCCTCGATAAATGAGCTATCTAACACTGAAAGAATTTTTCAAATCGGACCAGTACATCCTGAGATTAGCGCGTTCAAACAAACAAACTCTTTAGCTTTATATAATATTAGCATAGATTAGATTCTTTAATACCATTAAATCATTCAGCTTAGCTAGATAATGGTCTAATAAATAAAGGAGGTAATATCTCGTAAAATAAGTACTTTAACTGCGTATATAAACAGTACAAAAAGCTTTGAGAATCGCTTACAATTAAAAATAATTTAATTAGTCGGTGAAACAGGTCTGCCCTTGGGTCAGTGACCGCGATATTCTTCCTAATGAGAGCAGAGAGTATAATTAGGTACATATTTACATGTAAAATTAAACAAATTATCATGGTTCCCGCTTTCACTGATTAGCATACTTTAGGTACATGTGTATCGTGTAATTAATGTTTAAAAAAAATAGTTAAAGTAAAACTTACACTTACACTCAGAGAAAATGCTGCCTTGAAATAAAACCAGGAACTCTTCATACCTCGTCATTTTACACAGTGATGTGAATGAAGTCTCAATCTGGAACCTAAAAATAAGGTCAACAAATATTTCAATACTAGCTTACCGCCCGCGGCTTCGCCCGCATTTTCAAAGAAAAACCCGTATAGATCCCGTTCCCGTGGGATTTCCGGGATAAAACCTATCCTATGTGTTAATCCAAGTTACCCTCTATGTATGTGTGCTAAATTGAATTGTAATCGGTTCGGTAGTATTTGCGTGAAAGCGTAAAAAACATACATACATACACATACATTCATCCTTACAAACGTAGGATCTTAGGACTTAGATGTTTCAAAAACACTGCGTCACATTTATACATGAAATGAAATAAAATACGATATAGAAATGAATAAAACCTAAACTGTTTCCATTTCTGTAATCTTTTTCACAACCATCAGCTGCTCAGCAGTTGTAATAAGTGCAATAAAAATAATAACAGAATCATAATGTTATCGAGTTCGAGGGGTAAAAGGCAGATGTCTTTCACATCTGTTTCACAGTTCTATATAAAAGAAGATAAGCCATGTGTTTTTATTTCAAGTTTTTTTGTCTTCACTGAGAATCAAACTTTTTGTAATTTTTTGTAAATACATATTAAGTATCTATAGTTACTAATATTATAAAGAGGAAAGGTTTGTGTGTATGTATGTATGTATGGTTTTAATGCATAAACTACTGGACCGATTTTGATGAAATTTGGCACAGATAATCTTTAGACCCTGAGAAAGAACATAGGCTACCTTTTATTGCGAAATATGTACCACGGGCGAAGCCGGGGCGGACCGCTAGTGGGAAATAAAACAAAACCCGTCAAGAGGACTAAAATCTGTCCAAAAATCTAAAATCGTGATCTCCATGAACCGTCGTCGATTGTGTTAATGTGTGCGCGAGTCACTCAAGTTCTGCTAGCTTTTGTAGTCCTCTTAACGCGTTTAAAAATGATATTAAAATAAAAGGTACTTTTTATAAAAAAAAAGTTACAAAATTAGCGATACAATTTTAGGAACATCTTACCATAATTTTGTATAATTTCTATAAATCTGTTGATATTATAAACATCCATAATATCTTAAATATCGTAGAATATTTATTTATTTATTTTATTTATATACCTAACATTCGAAACAATAATGGCCTAATTTCACTTATAGATAGTGTTTATGTTGTTTAATGTTTTCATTAAACTCGGTATAAAAAGTTCAGTATGATAAGATAAAATGTGTGAAGCTAATAAACATAATTATATACTTAACTAGCGACCCGCCCCGGCTTCGCACGGATGCAATGCAGATACTAAATACACTACAGAGAAACTCTGAACGTTGTATATAAAAACATAGCGGCCCGCTCCGGCTTCGCACGGGCTGTGGGCTGTCATGGCACGGGTATAAAATAGATAGCCGGGCGGACAGCCGGTACCGCCGCAAACGCTACGTCCCGCAATTTTTAAATCTGTAATATCTTCGAAAATATTCACTTAAATCATACGGTGTAAAGGGCCATATTGATCTATATTAAATGAACAATGTATTCAAGGTATTTAATTGGTTAAGGATTAATGCTGTATTGGTTAAAATCGCATCGAAAATAAGCCATTATTTGTCGTAAAAAGTAAATGACAAAAAAAAGTTATTGTTAGTTATTGTTATCCATAAGAGATAGACATATACCATCGCGGACTTTTCTGTAGACCTTTTCAATGTGTATAATACTTAGTACATTATTTTGATAAAACTCGTAGGGTTCAGCCTGCGTTTGCAATGTAAGCGGAAAAAATGTAATTTTTTACGACATCACATTAGAAACCTCAAAAATAACAGTACTTCTCCTCAATTTAATAGATGTTATTATACATATAAATTATAAACCTTCCTCTTGAATCACTCTATCTATTAAAAAAAACCGCATCAAAATCCGTTGCGTAGTTTCAAAGATTTAAGCGTACAAAGGGACATAGGGACATAGGGACAGGAAAAGCGACTTTGTTTTATACTATGTAGTGATATACTGCGGTCTGCGGATAAGGCATAAACAATCTTACTACGACTTGTGACTATTTTATTCATAAATTGAATTAATGAATAATACACGAGTAGGTAGTTATGGAAAAGAAATTTCTCGGAATGGTACAAAAACATAAAAAAGTTAGATACGGTACTTATATAAATTATTCAACATTTTCTTATGTAACATATGAAGATTAAGAAAGAAATAGATTATACCCACCCGCTGTCCGCTTTTTATACTTTATTTTATTATCTGTGCCTACTGAAAAAAGTCTAAATTAAAGTATAAATTACGGGGCAACTCATATCGCATGTACTAGTAAATTCGTTTCGCACGCAATTTCATTTCTTTATTAATTAACCACGTGATTGGTAACACTGAATCTATCTATCTAGTTAGATAGATAGATGATAGTTATCATGTCTTATGAATATCATCATTATCTGCTAATATTACGATAAATTTCAATAATTATTTGATTAAAACTCCTAATGAGGTACATAATTAAAAAATCCGTTGCTACGGACTTCAAAAACTGAAGTACCTATACGTATATTGGCATTTGGCATGTATTAATAGGTTGGTATTATAATATTTTCTGTGGAATTATTAATTGACAAGACAAAAGGTCTGTAATAACAGTAATAATTCGTACGACGTTTAACTATCTATTAGAGCAAAACATAATATTACTTGGATCACTGACCCCTGATAAATGATGCGTTTTAAAACATGGGCGTTGACACTGAATGTTCTCGTCTAAATAATATGATAACGTTATATTTTTTAGCTTTTGAATAATTTTATACGTTGTTAGATTAAGTCACTATCTGTTAATATATCCTATGATTAATTTATGGAAATATCCAATTTCATTTGCTTAAAAACGACTAGATAAATTAATTCGTGAAAAACTTTGTAGAAAAGAATATTTCGACCATACAATGAGATTAGAACTGTATCTCCTTACCGTGGCCAACCAATTTTCAATACTTAAAGCCTATTATTAAAATATTTAAGTAACGAAAAAGTACGATTGACTTGATTTTTTCTGAATCATGGATAGATAAGAGTGCAATAACATCGTAAACTTTGGAAGGACCGATAACAATTAACAATACAACGACTACATATAAATAGAGCATACATACTGCGTGTGTAGAAAAGTTTCACCAGTATAATAAAAAGAGCGTGTGTGCTGAGCACACGTGTCAGAAGTGAAACTTCTTTAGCAAGATAAAAATTAAAAAGATACCAAAATCGTCGCCTTACTCCATCCATGGCGTGACGGCATTGCTAGAGGCGACCTTGAAATTTAACTCTCAACGCGCCTAAAGAATTTTCACTAAAAAAAAGACGAAGTAGGTATTGCAATTCTATTTAATTCATTTATTCCTCACAGCAATTCTTATAATAATTACTCAAATATAATTCTTAAATGCCAATTATTAAAGTAAATGCCATTGGGGATTTTTAACAAATAACAAGCAAAAATTTATTAGAAACCTCCGTCGTTTTTGCAAAGGTCAATTGTAATTATTTCCTCTTTCAGGATAAGGACTGGTTTCACTGCCTGCTATGTCCATTTGACAATTTTTGGAGTAAATTTCCATTCATATCTATACTAATATTATAAAGCTGAAGAGTTTGTTTGTTTGTTTGAACGCGCTAATCTCGGGAACTACTGGTCCGATTTGAAAAATTCTTTCGGTGTTAGATAGCCCATTTATCGAGGAAGGTTTTAGGCTATATATCATCACGCTACGACCAACAGGGGTGGAGCCACGGGGGTGAAACCGCGCGGAGCAGCTAGTACATAATATATCTGGCAAATAATCTAAACGGATATTATCATAGGGAGGACATCAAAGTACAGTTTACCCTACTAACTATTAAATTATAGTACGTTTAAATTAATTCATTTATTGTATTTAATATTGTTTATTTTAAAATAATAAGCTAATAATATCATTCAAATCGATGGATTGCGGTTAGCCCTGGGCGCGGTATTTATGGATGAGTTGTAATGTGTTCTGCGGTGGAGATCAAATCATTGTTTCTATATACAACTAGTACTGAGTACGAGAAACATAAACATACTGTAATATCGTGAATTCTTTGTTGACCTTTTGAGCGCAATCGCGCCGCAAATCGCAATGCCAAAATGGAATTCCGTTTAGTTATTACAGACTAGCTGTGCCCCGCGGTTTTACCCGCGTTGCTCCGCTGGGTCGGTCTTAGCATGAGAATATGTATCATATAGCCTTCCTCGACAATTGGGCTAGCTAACAATGAAAGAATTTTTCAAATCGGACTAGTAGTTCCTGAGGTTAGCGCGTTCAAACAAACATATTATAAAGCTGAAGAGTTTCTTTGTATGTTTGTTTGCTTGAACGCGCTAATCTAAAGGACTAAGTACTGGTTCGATTTGAAAAATTCTCTCGGTGTTGGATAGCCCATTTAGCGAGGAAGGCTATAAGGCTATAATATATCATCACGCTTAGATCAACAGGAGCGGAGCCGCGCGGGTGAAAACGCGGAGCGCAGCTAGTATCGTATATACCTACATATAGTAATAGGTACATATATGTATCGTTGCCGAACTTTTAAAAATAATTTTTTTTAAAACAAGAAATGGAATTTACAAAAAGTTTGATAAACTATAAAAAATAACGAGTCAAATTCGATACTGTTGCAGTGAATTCAATAGTTGTAATGTTTGTTTATTTTCCTTACAGCCTACTTTGATATTTCGGTTTTGTGACAAACACGATAACGCATTCTCAAGGAAAAAGTTTGATTAGATAATTATTAATCCAATGTCTACGTGCGCCTATGTGATGTGTTATAAGTAATATGAAATAAAAAACCGGCCAAGTGCGAGTCGGACTCGTGCACGGACGGTTCCGTACTATCATCTATAATAGAAATTCATGTTTGTTGTATGGGGACCCCCCTAAATGTATATTTTATTTTAATTTATAGTATTGTGGCAACGGGAATACTTCATTTGTGAAAATTTCAGATTTCTAGCTATCACGGTTTATGAGATACAGCCTGGAGACAGATAGACAGACAGACAGACGTCGGAGGCATGGACGCCGTAGCCCGTTTTACCCTTTGGGTACGGAACCCTAATATTATCACACATTTGTATTTATGTTTTCAATCAATACATAAATAATGATAGAATAAATTAACCATGAAGTGTATCAAACAGGTTTTCGTTAGAATGCAATAAAAACGTAATAAAATCAGGTGGAAAAAACTTGTAACCTAAATATTTTTTTAAGTCTCAAAATAGTTTTATGTTTTATGCTTCCGTATTACTTTTAGAATCTATAATATTGTGTTACGGAATAAAATAAATGTATTTATTATATGCCTACTTTTTGGAGGAGAACGTAATATATATATGTCGTGGTCATATCGTAGATTTGCTCATTTCATGATATGATCGATCATTTCGTGAAATGGTCGCATTTCATGAAATGCTCGAATGTCTATTGGCCACATCATGATGTGGTTTGGGCAGATCAATGATAAGAAATCGTTTCTCGATATGGCCCACTAAACGCGCGGTTTTTTCATGAAATGATCAAAATTATTTGATCATATCGTAAAATAGTTACATTAATTATTGGTAGAGGCGCTGCAAGCGCTGTGTTTATGTGATAAGATGGCGGCCGCCGCGCTGGCGAAAATTTAATTATTCGCAGTTTAAAACTTCATAGTTCATTTTATTACAATATGAAGAAAGTCATAGCAAATAATTTACGACGAAGAGGTTCGAGTACTATGGAAAATGCGGATATCTTATATTGAGGAAAAAATGCGTCTAAAATCGTTTACATAAATATATTTATATATCCTATGTTATTATAATTGTTCCTTTTTTAAAAAGCGATTCGCTTCTGGCACTCGCCGGCCGCTACCGCGGCACGCTCGCTTTGCTCGCTCGGCTCGTGCGTTCTTTATTAAAGTCTAACCTAACCTAACCTAAATGTTTTCTATTGCAAAAACCATTCGCTTCTGGCATTCGCCGGCCACTGCCGTGGCACTAACTTATATGACAATAAACAAGTTCTAAAAATATTCAGAATTTTTTAATGTTTTATGGACTTTATATATTTTATACGATCTGGCCAAATGTGGATGACCATATCGTGAAACGTTGACGATTTAACGATCTGACCAAACCATGTTGGCCATTTCATGAAATGCGACCATTTCGTGAAATGGCCACTCATATCATGAAATGATCAAATCTACGATATGACCACGACATATACACACATCAACAAAGCCTTATATCCATATATCATTTTTAATTTAAATACTAAATATGCCATTTTTGTATTGTTATTTTTTGTTATATTAAAGATTAATCTTTTGAGTTCAATGTGAGTTAGTGACATTTCTTTGTTTCTTATAGCACGTGTTTTCCACCTAACACATTAATATTTAAATTACCAAAATATTACAAAAACAAAACTTAACAATATTGAAATACCTGTGTATCCTTCAATTTTTAAATTTACTGTACGATGAGCACTATACAATGAACAGACGAATTACGAAAACCGAATTAGAATTACAAAAAAAAAATTAGAATCTAGTCCTACACAGGAGACAAGCATTTTTAGAAATATATCGGAGTCGATCAATACACGCTTTTAGAAGTTTTACTTTATTTTAAAGTTTTATTCCGTGAGACATATTATAATAATTATGTTATAATGTACTTATTAAAAATATTAGTCAGTCCTTATCTAAGCAGTATAATACCACCAGGTGAAAGGTAAGACGTTTGACGAATTTAGACAGGAGCTTCTACTCATGAAACTGAACAACTTTTGTTATACAACTTTGCTGAATTCGTAGAAAAAAATTTGGACTTTGTATGGAAATCGGTCAGCTGATTAGCGCAGTTTCCTTACAAAGTCCAATTTTTTTTACGAATACAGCAAAGTTGTAGAACAAAAGTTGTTCAGTTTCATGAGTTTCTACTCTGTCTAAATTCGTCAAACGTCTTACCTTTCACCCTGTATATTTTAATAATATGTATTTATAAATTAATTCGAATGCGGTAATACATGCGGCTTATTAAACAATTGAAACAAAAAAACAAAAGCCCACACTTAAATTTTATCAATTTGAAGAAAGGAAGGATTAATCGATATAATTCTCTTTTCAATTTACAGTTGAAAAATATACTTCAAGGCCACTTTCATTGCAAACAATATCATTGCACTTAGGATAAGATAGCCGTATCGCAATAATGATAAATCTTATCAAGAGTTTGAGAATGTATAATTAAAGATAAATTTCATCTCTAATTACAGTCTATTAATACGCAAATCACACATTACGCAAATCAAACAAATTATGTACCTACTAGCTAATTTTTGGGCTACATTAATAGTATTTTATTACGACTACAGCTAATCAGGTAAAATAATGCTGTGTTTCAGAATGTCATAATGGTACCTACAAATAGATCAAACTCCGTCGAGAAGTTTTATATTAGCGAGTTCAAATAAGCAAACTCTTCGAGCATGAATTGTACAGAAATGGAATAGATGACACGCGTTTTGACATTTGCATAGTAAAATTAATATGACATTTGTCTAGGCCTTTTTGGAAGATTTCCCCACTTAAGGGCTTGGTCTAGTAGTGCAAACAAATGCATCCTGTCATCCTATATGTAAATAATACAAATGTACTAAGGGAAAGTTGCTCCACTTAATTTTTAAAAATTAAATCATTCGTATAATTTAATATTCGTAATAAGTACCAAAAATGACAATTTGAAACAATTTTCGTGAAAATTACACCGGGTGATTTTTTTTTATCAGTACACAAAATTTGCGAATACTTTCTATTGATATCTTCAACTTCATGTTTATATAACTGATCAACTTTTACAAAGAAATTTGGACGAAATATAAAAAAAAATAAGCTTTCCATACAAAATGCATAACTCTATACATTTTTTTCGACCTAAGTTTCTTAGTGAAAGTTGTTCAGTTTAACTAATAAAACGGATAAACAAATTTTGTATTTAATAAAAAAAATGTAATGTTTGTGTTAAAAAATTATAAAATAGAAAAATACGCAAATGAAAACAAAAGATATTTATTTCTGACTAGCTTCCGCCCGCGACTCCGTCCGCGCGGATGTCAGTCTTCGCGTCTTCTACAGATTTATTATATTATGTATAATATATAGATTTATATTGATAAACCTAATAAATCTTTTGCTAGCATTCAAACTCAAACTCAAACTCAAACATTTATTTATTCAATTAGACTTCTTCTAGAAGCACTTTTGAAACGTCATTAAGTACATGTTTTTAACATTACCACCTTTTCTGATGCTTTATCGGTTGCACTGGATTTATCTCTTTTTTTTCAATCGCTTGAATGATATAGGATGGGTCCTTGATGGGCATCGAATGCTGAAGTCTCGAATCAATCAATTCTGACAGTAGGCAACTTATGTAAAATCTTGATAATGTTCCATCATTTTATTTTGCCTAAACGTTACATACTTTTTTATATATTCTATTTTTAACGAATGATTCACTCCAGTCCAAACAGCAAATAAGCAGACTTCTGCTTCTGCAACGTTTAGTTGTCCCTGAATTTGGAAAAAATAGTCATGATTCTTATCTATGAAAAAAGTGTTATTTTTTGCATTGTATTTCAAATATTAAATTTTTTATTTTTAACTGCATCTACCGCATTCATGTCTTTTGCCGGAATTAGACATTTAACTTCTACTAGTTCCATTTTCCCTTTTTGATACGGGAGTGTATAAAGTAAATTTTTTAGATATTTCTCGTTATACTTTTAAAAAGTTATTATTGTCATTTTGCTCATTAGGTAAAGTAATTTCGATATCAGTTTTAAGTTTTTTGATACCTGCAATAAGAACGTCATAATCGTCTGCACATACTTATCGATTACACCCTGTATACAATCCACCATCCACATTCATAATGTTTTCCTGTCCTCCTCTCCTTTACGCTGTTCACCGATACATTTTAAATGAGTAAATCTGCTACCACTGAAGGATGTTTCATTGTGATCAGCAAATTTTCACCACTGTTGTCGATTATTTGTTTTTCATTTTTAATCAGCAATTGGGAATCATCAGTTTTGTTTTTTGCAGATTGGTGATGTACCCTAACAATACGTCGAAAAGGGAAAGCATCAACGAATTATCGTTTTCGTCCTCTTTTTTTATTCTTCGTGTCTCTGTTACTTCTGTTTGTTTAGTTCTCAACCCCACTGAATTTTGATGATGTGATGATAATCCATTCGTTTTAATATTGGTACTTAGAGTTGGTAGACTAAACTAGAAATGGTGGACAAAATTTGTCAGCGCGTCTGTAAGATCAGAATATAAAACCAACATCCTGTATTTAAGTTACAAAATTAATAATCAAACAACATGCCGCTAAGTTGAAAATGACTAGAAGAAAAAATTAAAACACCTCGGATCAATTTTGGAGTAAACAAATCATTTTCCCCGTATGGGGATTTCCCCGGATGAACTTGGGAAGTTCAAGTTCTCAATACAAGTTTATATTATATTTCGTATTTCTCAAACGAAAAATAAACATTTTTGGAACTTCAAAAAAATTATATTATAAGAAAATTTATGAGCTTACTTTAGTTTTAAAGAAATATACATCCCTTTACTGACACCCCGTAAAATAAAGAAATTGTTGCCAATCACCTTTGCAATCTATTTGGTTTCATTAACTTTATGTTCGAAGATAATTTTTTTTCTAGTAGTTACACGCGTATTTTTTTCGTTTATTTTCCATATCGAAATCAAATGTTTAAAAATACGAATATTTGCACAAAACTAAGATAAAAATAATCAATTAACAAAAATATTAAATTTAATGAAGTAGAGCAACTTTCACTTCGGTATGAAGGAAAATCGAGCGTAGAGCACACGTCAGAACGCTCCGGCCCAAGGAGCGCGACTAAAGAAATTCGCTAGGATTTTTCCTTATTATTTTAAATATTTTTTTAATATTTAAAGAATTATCAAAATTCAAAAAAAAATTTTTTTAAAGGATTAATACTCATTGGTCTTCAACCAACTCGAATAAATTAATGGAAAAAATAACTTTTAGCAGTATTTATCAATCGATTTTGTGAGGCAAAAAATGGGAAATTTAATGAATTTATAACCTTCTAATTAAGAAAATCATAAGTTTTTCGGCAATTGTATTCAGCAGTTTTTAATAACGACTATATAAGGATAATAATGCGCTGATCAGATTGTGTAAATTGTAATCGGTTGCAACGTAGTGAGTGCACAAACTTAGCTCGAAATGATTTTGGGGGAAAGAGACTTATCTTGAAGGCCTGATTAAGGTAACATAAAGTAACTTTATAAATGTGAAAAAATTCACGCGCATTGCGTATATAACACTAATTGATAAACAAGAAAAAAAAATTCAGTTTATCATTTCATTAGCCGGGAAAAAATTGTCAAATAACTTGTTGAAAACGCAATTTTGCTAGACTGCAGCCTTAAAAGAAAAGGCCTGTAAATAATAGAGTTACTTTTCTGCGTCATATTTAATATGCCATTTGTCTAGGCCTGTAAATAATAGATTTTACCTACCTATTTTTGTACTACAATAGTAATTAGTAATTACATAACTAAGTAGACATGATATTATGTAACAAGGACTTACAAAAGGGTCGTGACAACTATTCTGTTCAACCTTAAAATATATTATATATGTATATATAAACAACGTAAAATAAATAATTGGTAGGTAATGTTAGAAAATTTGGTTGTTTATTTGTGTCAAGGATTATGTTATTAAGGTAACAAGTCAAGAATGCTTATCTACATACATACTTTTGAAAAAAAAAAACAATTTTTCAATCTGTTTTCCTCTATTTTCATATTTGTTTTTCGAATTTTTGAGTCAGAGTAACAATCATTTTCGTCAAGGATTAAAAAAAAATAATTAATGATCATCAAAAAAGTTCGTTACCGTCAGAACTTTCAACTAGACGAACCGATTTTGATGATTAATAAGCATCGATTTTTATTTGAAAACAAGCCTTCTGGCGCCAAAATTTCGTCCTGGTTGTAATGTAAGTTCGGATTAAATAAAATTAGTTCGGTTGTTTCCTATATATACGTTTCTGCAAGGTGCCAAAGTTGTTATAACTATGTTAGTTTAATTTTACGACAGTCCTTGATTCTATAAACTTTAAAGTAATATCACACAACGTCACCATACATTAATTCAATGGAAAAAATTCAGAAACGACTCATTAATGCTAAATATAAGATGTAAATTATAAAACTTGTAAATGTTTTATTTTTTACCTTGGGTAACGAGATGATATTAGATATAGTGTCACGTGTAAGATAATCTACCAATAAATATAATCAACTTGAAAAACCCGTATTGTTCCCGTTCCTGTGGGATTTCGGTGATAAAAAATTATTGTAAATGTATTATCTGCAAGTTTTTAAAGGTATTATTATTATTGATTTAAAACTTTTCAAATTAAAAAGTTACCGAAGCTCCAGGGTAAGTTCCCACACTACACTTTAGGTAATAAGTGTTATATTGTAATGTTGGCGTTTTGTAAACATAGATATTATTATCTCTAAAGCAGTGGGTAAATCTTGGATGCGTCTGGCCAAAGACCGCAAAGAGTGGAAGAAACATTAGGAGGCCTATACCCAACTAAAGGTGAATTAAGGCTTAAAAGAAGAAGAAGAATCATATTGTAGCTGTGAATTTTCCTATATGTACTAATATTATAAAGAGGAAAGGTTTGTGTGTATGTATGTATGGTTTTCACGCATAAACTACTGGACCGATTTTGATGAAATTTGGCACAGATAATCTTTAGACCCTGAGAAAGAACATAGGCTACCTTTTATTGCGAAATATGTAACCACGGGCGAAGCCGGGGCGGACCGCTAGTCATAAATAAATCAAGTTTTTCCTCATACTCCATCATCCCGTATCCGATATGTAGGAATTAATCGATAAATGGGCTATCTAACACTGAAATATTTTTTCAAATCGGACCAGTAGTTCCCGAGATTAGCGCGTTCAAACAAACAAACAAACTATTCAGTTTTATAATATGTATTAGTATAGACTACTGAATAGTTATAATTAATTATTATATTAGTATAGATTTTCAAATCTACCGATATAAACCTACGCAAAAAATCATAAAAGGTTACCTATGTCGTTTCCGTAAATGTCAATCGGTATCCGAATATTTTAATTGGGAAATTAATGAATTTACATACTTTATTTAATGATTATGTATTTAATGAACGCTTAAAACATCTGTTGTAGTAAACTACATAATATATGTACTTATAATCTCGGGAACTACTGGTCCGATTTGAAAAATTCTTTCGGTGTTAGATAGCCCATTTATCGAGGAAGGTTATAGGCTATATATCATCACGCTACGACCAACAGGGGTGGAGCCACGGGGGTGAAACCGCGCGGAGCAGCTAGTGTAGAAATAAATGTAATAAATAAATCATAAATTATCATAAATAACTTCTCCTGTTAAGGGTATTGTTATGACATAAGTCAATAAACATTAACATTACATTTACATTATTATGCAGCTGTATGCATGATGTAAAAATTATGCGTAATCATACTCCCGACTTCCATCATCATCATCATTATCACCATTAGCCCATATATTATGTTTCCACTGAAGGTTTACATTGGCAACCCTCATAGGGTTGAGACCAACCCTATGAGGGTTCAGGCCATAATTCAGTGCAAATTGGTCATTCACACATTCCTAAAGACGACGTTTACCTTCACCGATTGAAGATACAGTATAGATAAATTTAAAAATCAATTAAATTTTTCCACGCTCGTTTAATTTCGAACCTTTTGAAGCCCGAGGCCAACCACTGAGCCAACAAAAAAAAGGTTACGAATTTCGACTCATCAGACAACAATGATACATGACCTATTAACCTTAATTCTTAAGATAACTTGTAAGAAAATGGCGATCATAATTATGTTTGCCATTTAAGCCATAATATGTTGCAAAAATGATAATTTATGCCCTTTATCGTTGATGCTATTCATTGCTTTAATAATTTCATGAGCATACGGCATTCTTTTGCACGCCTCATAAGCGAAGCGTTGAGGTGGGTAGGGGAGACCGAGGGGTTTTGAAACAAAGGTGAGTTGAAACAGTCCCGATTTCTCGGAACCTAAAACTGTTAGCGATCTGGCAACGTCTTTTTTAACCAACTCCCTCCACCAGCTATCGCGTCAGTTCACGTCGGTGGTGTCATTTGTGCAGTTGTGTAGTTCTGAATGACATGTGCCGAAAATCGCAAAAAGTAAGTATTTCATGATTTTTTACGATGCTCGTACTTTAATATTGGTTTTGTTTTTTGGGTTGAGTTATATATGTTTTAAAAACTTATTATCTATAGATTCTTGAAATATACTTGGTAAATTTGATTTCTGTGTATTTACTGCTTTATCGTGATTTGAGTAAAAATTGGGAGGTTTTTTCTTACCGAGGTGATTTGAAACAGACTGTTTCAACTCTCCTTGTTTTCAATTTAATATCTGATTATAGCTAAAAAGTACGAAGATTATAGGATTTGATTATTGATTTAATGTGTTTATTTGTTTAAGCATGCCTATTGGAGGAACTAAAGCAAGAAAAAGATCAAAACCAGGCGGTAAAACTAAAAAGGTTAAGGTTGTCAAGAAAAATAGGAATCCTGCTGCATTTGCTGTATGGAATCATATTCAAATAACAGATCCAAAGAAAAGTGGGCTTAATGTCTGAAATGCCAATTGTGGACTCGGGCTCATGAAGCTTGTGCTGGTGGAGAACTTTGTTTTTGAAATATTTAAATTATTGTTACTTAAATAGTTTATAGTAGGTTTTGATTGTAATACTTAAAAAACGACTGATTATTAACTATTTTATGTCAAAGATTTAGTTTTATAAAAATGTAAAATATTTTGTTGATTTGACTGATTATAATTGATGTTACGCATGTTAATTTTTATTAATTTAAGTGTTTATTATTTGTATTATACCTACTTGACTGATATGTCATTAAAATATTACTTATAAAGGTCGTTGATCACTTGAAAATATAAGTTTTAATTAAAACCTTTGAATCAAATCAACATTTTTATTTTGCAGCTCCTCTTACTCCCCAGAATCATAATGTTTCAACTCTCCTCGACCTCTGTTTCATCTTACCTCGGTATGAGGGGAATTGAAACAAGTTGACTTGTTGCGATTAAGTCAATTTTTCACCATCATTTTTAACGCTTACCGTTTATTTATGCTAACCATTCGCAAGTGTATAGAATAACCTATCGATTGATACCAGTACTATATGATTTCTGATAATAGTATGAGTTATATTAAACAAAACGTGAAAATTGTTTCAACTCCCCTCGGTCTCCCCTACTAGTGTGGGAAACGCAACGACATCGATTTGTGAGCAAAAAGGTACGTTCTCTCTGCCAGCAGAATATGATCCAAATGATACCAAGTGGACTCTAAAGTACCGAAAGAAGAAGGCAGGACTCGTCGAGCTTCTACCTCAAACTGGTGTTTACGTCAAAAGGAAAGAGCTGAAACGTTGTATACGGGAATCAAACGACTGCAGAACGCTGGTACGCTTGCTATTAACAGAAGTCTTTAGCCACAGCGCATTGAGTGTGTGCTCATGGACAGGTGGGAAGGCAAAAGCTTTCAATTCCGTGAACATTGACGTCAGGCCAGGACTAGATGAAAACGCCAGAATGGTCCTGCTAACATTCGTTGAACAGTGTGGGAAAGACCAAGGTTGGGTCACAGTCAGCACATCAGCTGTTATGAGTACTATTCGAACCAAGATTAATGACATAAGAGCCAAGCATGAGCAGACATGCAAAGTTTAAATAGTTTGGAAAATCCAAAAGTGCACGCCTCATAATTTTTTTTAATAATTATTTATTAATTATTATTTTTGTTTATTTAATAACAATTAAACCACATCAAATCAGACCCTGAAAAATGAAAGGGTTCTATTCCTGAGCATACTCAAGCGTAAGAGAAAAAAAAAGACTCGATTAGTAAAGTATTTCGGTCGCTATCGTGTTAACAAGAAAATCCTCCGCACATACAGACACACGGACGTCCAAGACAGAACTTTTTTAAACTGTTTTTTAACTAGTTTAAATAACAAAAATGACATCAAAAATATCATGAATGTTAAAAATAGTATTTTTTCTTAATATGTGTGTGTATGTACCTATTATCTTACAAGTGCAATGTATGATACATAAAGACATTTTAAGTTTGAAAAATCAGATGTTTTGCGCGAAGTGACAGTAGTACCCACCTCAACGCTTCGCTTATGAGGCGTGCAATATATACTAAAATAATCATTTGTAATTGTTATGTAACTGATTACGGGTCATAATTATAAGTAGAACATAATAATTTTAATTAGTGCGTGTTTTTGTAACTATATTAAATTAGTTAAGGCTTCACGACTGCAGCCACTTGAAAGATATAAAGAAATATGTATCTACAATATAGAGAAGCAAAACCACGAGTGCTAATAGGACAAGATAACTGGCACTTATTAATTGCATCGGAGATTAGAAAGGGACGACGACATCAACCTATCGCCTCCCGCACGCCGCTCGGCTGGGTGTTACACGGTGCACGCTCAATAGCACATAGTACAACGAAACAATGCTTCAATGTAAATTACGTCAAGTCTACTGATGACGAAATGAACGAACAATTGCGACAATTCTTTGCATTGGAATCGTTGTTAATAGAGGGAAAGAGACCGAGCACCGACCCAGACGTTCGCTACGCCCACTAGACGAGGGAGTTATAGAAAAACAGGGAAAATATGAAGTCCCTCTACTGTGGAAAAACGCAGAAATGAAACTCCCCGACAATTACGACAATACATTAAAACGTCTTGTCAACATAGAAAAGAAGCTAGACCGCGACCCAGCGCTGAAAATAAAATACACAGAGCAAATGGAAGCGCTCATTGAAAAGGGATACGCCGAGCGAGCACCGTCTGAAAAAATAGAGGCAAGAACATGGTATCTGCCACACTTCGCTGTGTTTAACCCTCCTAAACCAGCGAAAATACGAATAGTTCACGACGCGGCTGCGAAAACGAAAGGACTCTCGTTGAACTTACTCAAGGGGCCCGATCTAATACAATCGCTACCCGGCGTGTTAATGCGATTCCGTCAGCGCAACATAGCGATAACAGCAGACATTAAAGAGATGTTATGCAAATAAAAATAAAAAATGAAGACAGAGATGCACTTAGATATCTCTGGCGTGGCGACCGCAGAGATAACACAGCGCCCGACGAGTACCGAATGACTTCATTAATATTCGGCGCAACGTGTTCACCTGCCATAGCAATATACATCAAGAATAGAAACGCGGCTAAATACATAGAATCTGATCCAGATGCGTACAACGCCATAGTACGAAACCACTACGTCGACGATCTCCTAAATAGCTACGACACTGACGATGAAGCGATCAACTCGGCTCGACTCATAAGCGAAATACACAAAGAAGCGAGCTACGAGCTATGACAATGGACGTCTAATTCGCGTAACGTATTAAACGCGTTAGCACCGGGAACAACGAGATCATCAATATCATTGGACGGCAGCAGCAACGTGGAGCGCACCTGAGTCTAGCGCGTCTACCACCTGACGCCATAGAAAACTCACAGCCAACGAAGAGAGAGACACTACGCATTCTCATGTCGCTGTTCGATCCATTGGGACTCGCTTCACCAGTCACAATAGGCGCTAAGCGCATACTACAACACATATGGAGGCGTGGCACCGGCTGGGATGAACGTATACCGCAAGATCTCGCTGAACAGTGGACGAAATGGATTACACATCTTATACAATTAAAAGATGTAAAAATACCGCGAGCGTACAGCTTACACTACAGTAACGCAACATCGCTGCAGCTACACATATTCGTAGACGCGAGCGAGGAAGCCTACGCCGCAATAGCGTATTGGAGAGCGTCGACAACGACCGGCGTAGACATTTCACTCGTAGCAGCTAAAGCTAAGGTCTGCCCGCTCAAACTTACGTCTATACCTAGACTCGAATTACAAGCCGCCGTGATGGGTAGTCGTCTGAGCCACAGCATTATAGAAGAACACGACATAAAACCAGAGTCAACGACATATTGGACCGATAGTAAAACCGTGTTAACATGGCTCAAGACCGGCGCGCGCTCGTACCGCCCGTTCGTCGCACATCGCATAGCAGCTATAGAAGAAAATAGTACATTATCAGACTGGCG
>CAJQZN010020924.1:3280-13408 GCA_907164685.1 Colias eurytheme
AGTCTCGTACTTTAAAATCGATAGATGCTGGTTCAAATCATCGCTGTACATCCACATTTTTTTTTCTTTTCCCGTATTTTATGGTCATATAAATAATACTGTTTACAAGGGAATACTTAAGAAGAAAAAAGATATAGACATTTTTTTAACAGAAAATAAAGAATATATATAATATAATTATATTATATACACTACTCTGATCACTATGTCGAATGTTTGTAGTGGGTGTCGAAATCGTAATAGAGGTACTCACTTCCTTAGATGCTCCCTAAAAACTAAAATAATAATTCAAAAACACCGGAGTTTTTAAAACAACGCCCTCTAGATGTAATAATTGAAAATCGATAGTTTGCTGTTTCCTTAGTTCTAAAATTGGTCACTAGGTGGCGCTTTTAAAACTGCAAATTAAATAATAAGCTCAAATGAGAGCGCCATCTAGCAATAAGCTGAAATTACGGGGTACGATCTCTAGTATGACATTCATCAGTCCTCTTTAGATTCTATTAGTCCATGCTAATATATAATATAAATGCGAAAGTAACTCTGTCTGTCTGTCTGTTACTCAATCACGCCTTAACTACTGAACCAATTTGCATGAAATTTGGTATAGAGATATTTTGATACCCGAGAAAAGACATAGGCCACTTTTTATTGCGAAATATGTACCACGGGCGAAGCCGGGGCGGATCGCTAGTATTAAGTATAGATTGTCAAATGTAAAAACAAAGAGAAATTCAAAGCCTCCCTTTTCATAATATTAGTTCAAATTTCGTTATTTATTATCCCAAAACTTGAATTCTACTAAAACTGATCCTATCATATCGTCTCTTAGGGCCTTAGTTCTTAGACATCTGGTCATAGAATATGTTAACACAGATGCTGTATGTTTAGTTTGATAGGAATTAGCGATGTAATCGGTTTATGTGCCGTGTGTTACACCGGAGCGTAATGTGGGTAATAATAATTATTAATTATTTAATATTTATTATTTACGAATATGTGAATATTGTGGACACAATTATGTTAGAGTAATATATAATTTGAAGATTTTAAAGGTATTTTATTTATAATAATACTAGCGGTCCGCCCCGGCTTCGCCCGTGGTACATATGAAAAATAGATGTTGGCCGATTCTCAGACTTACCCGATATGCACAGAAAATTTCATGAGAATCGGTCCACCCGTTTCGGAGGAGTATGCAGACTAACATTGTGACACGAGAATTTTATATATAAGAAGATTTGTCATGATGTTTCAGTCAGTCTGTCTGTAACCGCGCACGCTATAAATTTTATTTTTATTTTTATACTATAAAACGTTGGAATCGTCAGGGTAATGAATACATTAATTATCTTAAGTTTCAAAAACGTTAAAAGCCTTCATTTTCTATAATATTCGATTAAAATCACAAACCAAGAATCTTGACAAAATTTTATCTTGAAAGTTGTAAGTTTTTAGAGTTAGGTAGTTACCTAATTCTAAAATAAAGTTTGAAGATACTGAAATCGGGAAATTTTTTGGTGACTTAGTTTTCTAAGTGAAATGTACAACAACAGTAGAATTTTTCTTCATGAAAATTAAAATCAATATTTCATTTCTTGCTCGCTACGGTGTGATGGCCTCCCTCAAATCACCTGAGCACAGATTAAGCAAACTATTAAACAATTCAAAGGATGCTCCCAAAGGCCGTCCGTAAATCGTTTGCAATGTTAATCTTACCCACCCTGTATATTTCAATTTATGTCGGTATTTTTTGTTGGCTTCAAGTTATACTAAGTTATAGTTAAGTTAAGTCATAGTTTAGTTATCTTACAAGTTATAATCCTCTATTTCTACTGATATTACTATCTTGTTATAATGACGGCTTAAAGCAGCATTATTTCCAGTATGGGAAAGTGATGGCGCTATGTGACCTATATAGCGCTGTCACTTTTCCATTCTGGAATTAATACTAATTTATGACATCATGGTGACGTATCACGTATCCTACTAATATTATAAACGCAAAAGTTTGTATGTCTACACGTTTGCTACTCTTTGACGTAAAACAGCTGATCGGATATGAATGAAATTTGGTACAGAGATAGATTATTGTCTGGATTAGCACATGGGCTACTTTTTAGTTTTTACCAACCACGAGCGCCGCGGGTTCCAGCTAGTATAAAAATATTTTTTTACAAAAGTATATATATATATATATATATATATATTTTAACGTTGAAATTGTAGTATAGCACATTTATACCGGAAACTCGAAAAATACCGATCGTTTTTAAAAAATCTCAATTAATGCGGTATTTTTACGACTTCCGATGGCTGTTGAGTTTATTCGTCACTTCCGGTTATATTTTATTTGGGATTTATTAAGTAATAGATCGGACATTGATATATTTATCTATGGACCCGCGGAGAAATCACGAACAATATTTCTACTTCATATACAATTTCAACGCTTATTTATACGGATAATATTAACTGTCCGCCCGCGACTTCACCCGCTTTGCAAAACACAAAGGTGACGGATATAAGTGATCTATCAACGCACAGCCCAAACCACTGGACGTATCGGGCTGAAATTTGGCATGCAGGTAGATGTTAGGACGTAGGCATCCGCTAATAAAGGATTTCCCGAAATTCTTGCGGGAACGGGGAAAAACGGGGATGCACGTACAAAGTCGTGGGCGGAAGCTAGTAAATTACATATATACCTACTGACCACGCAACTTCGTCTGCTTTTAAAAGCTATATTTTCCCCATTTTTACAATATTTTTCATTGCTACTCCGTTCCTATTGGTCGTAGCGTGCTGTTACATAACGCATAGATTTCTTTGTTTACGTTAACGTGTCTATTTTTCCCCTATCCCTAAAAACTACTGAACTAAATTGAATGTCATTTTGCACACAGATACGTCATACTCGTACAGTTAAGTTACAATTTTAAGTTTTAACCAACCAAGTTAAGGTTAAACGCTCTTTAACTCAGTATTGGATTTCAAGTAAGGCTTCTTAGATCTATTTTATAAGTTAAGGGTGGAATATAATCCTGGCTACCCCTTGACCGGGGCAAGGGCCAAATGGGACAGAGGGTTGAAACATAAGTTTGTTAAGTTATAGTTAAGTTACATTAAAGTTATATGTAAGTGTATTGTGTATTTTGTTATGAAGGTACCTATTGTTGTTGATTGATGAAACATGGTATAGTAAGATGTAAGATTCGTATTTTTAGTTTTAATACGAGATATTATGTATTATGTAATTATATGTTTCTTTGCGACGAATATCTTATATATAAAATTCTCGTGTCACAATGTTAGTCTGCATACTCCTCCGAAACGGGTGGACCGATTCTCATGAAATTTTCTGTGCATATCGGGTAAGTCTGAGAATCGGCCAACATCTATTTTTCATATGTACCACGGGCGAAGCCGGGGCGGACCGCTAGTAATATTATAATTATTTTTTCATACAATTTAAAATACCTTAATGCAATAAATAGATTGTTATTTTTGAAACTGCCATGGAATTTTATTATTTTTAGTATGTTTTTAGTAAAATATTTTTAGTAAAATAACATGCGTTTAGATTTGGTGGCACGAGATTCGAACCTACTTCCATGCATAAAAATATTTTTTCGACTTCCCAACACCATCTTCGAACATATAAAATACTAGAGGTCCGCCCCGGCTTCGCCCGTGGTACATATTTCGCAATAAAAGGTAGCCTATGTCCTTTCTCGGGTATCAAAATATCTCCATACCAGATTTAATGCAAATTGGTTCAGTAGTTTAAGCGTGATTGAGTAACAGACAGACAGACAGAGTTACTTTCGCATCTATAATATTAGTATGGATTATATTTTTTCATATTTACATAGGGAAATAATTCTCTCATCTTTAGTAAGTGTCACTTGTAGTGTTAAAACATGCACCCTTTAGTGCGAGTGCTGCAGAAGTTTTCTGCTTGGTTAGTGATTTTTAATTTATAGTGCGGGAGACGGTTGCATTTTTACGTAACAAATATTATAAACATTCGATTAGCGGACTTGACGCTAATTCGATCAATAAGGGAATAAATAGAAGATACCAGTGGTAAAAAATAAAACTGAATCTACATTCATGTGGAAATTATTATTAAATCCCTAAAAAGAAGTTATTAGTTTATTACCTATTAGATACCAATAGAAAGTTATTAAAAAATCGATAGTGTAGTGAATAAAAAATACATTTTATCATGATAGGTAAATGACATTCGCTACAAAAGATTGCAGGTACACTTTTCATACCTATTCATTTTTATCGAAATGTGTCTGAATAGAGAATAAATAGTAGGTAATTATGGTGAAAATAATATTCACATAGTTAGGTATGGTATTTACTAAGTCAGTTTTAACTAGTGCTTACTCGAAATTGTAACGCCTAAGTGTTTAGCTTATACTTTTAGCAACCAGCTCTCTGCCTACACTAGTGTTGTAAGCAAACAATCTACCACAAAGGGCGTCCTGTGGTTATTACTAGTGATGTTCTAGTGATATGAATTATCGACTAACGGAAGCTTACTTAGCACTACAGTTTTTAATTATGTTTGGGCAATTTATGTTATTTTTCGTATTATTTGTTGGGTAAAGGATTCAAAGCTATTATTATATTTAAATGTTATTAATGATTAAAACTATTACCTATATCAAAACGATTTACGAATAGAATGAATTTTATCTCCATCGTCACCTTATTTCAATTAATAAAAAAAAGCATAAAGTAAAAGACACATTTATTAATTTACGTTTAACCAAATTTTCGCAATAATACCTAATTCATAATCGAACCTAAACCAACCAAACCTAACCACTGAACACAAAGGTAATCGTAACATGGCCGCTAAATTAAGCTGAGCCAGCAAATGTCACCGTAATAAGAACATTGCCGCTAATGGTGGGGACAATTTGTGGGGTATGCCCCTTGCCCCAGTGGTTAATGTACGATTTCGGGACGAAAATTGTAATAGGTAAATATAAAAATAGTACCTACTAAAATACTACTATGTTTATAATATGTACATACATTTGTTATTTTTAGGGCACTACAATTATATTATTTATCCTACTAATATTATAAATTTTGTTACTCCTTCACGCAAAAACTACTGAACCGATTTTCATGAAATTTGGAACACACATAGAGGGTAACTTGAATTAACACATAGGATAGTTTATATCCCGAAAATCCCACAAACTGGGACTATGCACGTTTTCCTTTGACTACGCGAGCGAAGCTGTGGGCGAAAGGCTAGTGAGCACATTTAATTTCAATCTAATTTCACACCCTTGCTTCATACAAACATATGAATATACAAACTATTGAAATTCATCAAAATCCAGTCAGCAGTTTGGTCTGTTAAAATAACAAAGATTAAAGAATAAGAACATACCTACAAAATAATAAAACAACGTAATTATAATTTAAACGGATTTAAACCCGTCAAATTAGAAAACCGTTTTATGAAAGTAACAAATATGGCAGCAGTTCTATTTAAAATTAATAAAAATAAAAGGATAAAAACTTTCAAATAGACATGATATCCTAAACCAATTTTATACTGTCAACGCTTGTTTCAAATGAATGGAGTCGATGTTGTTACAATTTTTATTTAACACGTGACATTTGTTCTGGTAAATAAATGAAGCTATGGGCTACTTACGCATCAATATAAGTGGTAGTAGCAATTAGTAGAAGTCAGTAATTAGTTAATAAAATTGATAGCAACACCAAAAACAAATGTAATGTGAAAGAGAAAAGAATTTTGATAATTTTTAGGTATTATTTCGTTAACAATTTCTACGGTATCGCAGACGTTTTAATACAAAAAAAAAACTTGAATTTATCCCTAACTAATATTAAAAATAGAAACGTTGAACCTAGTTATATTATAAAAGGAGCGATAGGCGAATATAATCATGTAAAATTATTTTTATTTAAAAATTATGGATCAATATCTACTCCATGCCATTCCTTGTTCCAAACATATGTTGAACACGTGTCATCAAGGCGATTTTATAACTTGAGGAAACACCTTTGAAATATTAATAGATATTTCATGAGAATTTTATATTTATATAATACTTGGCGCTCAGTCCCGGGATGAATCAAACAAAAATATTGCCTATGTTACTAAGAAATTATGTGTTTTTTTAAGACACTTATATTAGCTTCACCTGTATGTTTGTATGTAACCAACTCCTTTAGACTCGATTTTGACCCACTTTAAACGGACAGATTTAATTCATACTTAGTACTTATCAAGAATCGGTGACAATACAATAGTTTCACGAGTGTATGTATAGAAAAAACATTATCTATGTATCTAATTATCTTAAAATACCTTAAAATATCTGTAATATAGGCCATAATTTAACTATCTTATCGATACCTTATCCATAGATAAGCTACCTTCAGTAGAACATAAGTTACATTTTAAACGATCTTCCTTTATCTTTTTCAACTTTCATTCACTGATATGTCGGCGGCTTTTAACTTAAACTTGATTTAAGTTTAATCTATTTAACTTCAAAAAAATCGAAGTCAATCAATTCTAACTTAATATCTATTACATACTAGCGGTCCGCCCCGGCTTCGCCCGTGGTACATAATATTTACGTTTTCTCTACATAAAAACCATCCTCGTACTTCAAGGAATATAATAAAAAAAGAATGATCGAAATCGGTTCAGCCGTTCTCGAGTTATGCG
Source organism: Colias eurytheme (assembly GCA_907164685.1). Taxonomy (NCBI): domain Eukaryota; kingdom Metazoa; phylum Arthropoda; class Insecta; order Lepidoptera; family Pieridae; genus Colias; species Colias eurytheme. The sequence continues at coordinate 10,023 of CAJQZN010020924.1, forward strand.
CTTACCAACACATTTTGCGATTCATTTTTATATATAAGATTAAGATGAAAAGTTCGTTTGTTCGCGCTAATCTCAGGAACTACTGGTCCGATTTCAAAAATTATTACACCGTTGGATATGTACATTTTCCCTGAGTGCTATAGGCTATACATGTATAGATTTATGTATAACAACACAACACCTATATTTTTAACTGCATTCTTGCAAATAAATGTAATTTTAATTATACTACCTATATCCTATTCAAATTTTTTTCAATTTACCAATATTACAAAACATGTGTATATATCTAGTTCATAAGGTATCTATGTTATATCATCACGTCCGAACCACTGAATGTATTTAGATAAATTTTAATACAAAGATAGATTGATCCTTTGAAGGATAGAGGCTACGTTTTGTCGTGAAAACAAAACTTAAGGGATGAAAGGGGCTGCGAATTTGTATGCGTAACGACTGTCATGCTATAACATGAATATTGAATATATTTCAAGTTTAATCAATTACACATTAATATAATTAACTAGGCGGTTCTCCTGGCTTCGTTTGGATTGAATATAGGTTAAAAAGGGGTAATATTATGTCAATCGTATATAGGCTTCGCGGTAAAACTGTTTTAAATCTTTTGAGTAGTAAATAATATCGCTACAAACAAAATAATATAAAATCTATGTTTGTAATATTATAAGAATTCCGCCCGCGGCTTTGCCCGCGTTTTCAAAGAAAAACCCGAATAGTTCCCGTTCCTGTGAGATTTTCGGGATAATAAGTACCTAGACTAGATGTCTTATTCTGGGTCTTCAGTTACATACATACCAAATTTCATTGTAATCTGTTCAGTAGTATTTTCGTGAAAGAGTAACGAAAACATCCTCACAAACTTACGCATTTATTATTTATAATATTAGTACGAAGATTAAGATTTACCTCTAAAGTCCGAAAGCTTCAATCAAAAATCACCAAACTCATAACCATAGACAACAATTTAACCACCAAAACCGAGCATAGACAACAGACGTTTAAAAATTTTAATTTCAGGCAAAGGAAAATACGCAGACAGTCAGCGTCCTATGTTGCCATCAATCGTCCCCGGGTAATTTGCTGAGACGTACTTATTTATGCCGCGTTCGTCGCGTTCTTTTTTCAAATACTCGACGACGTTTGGCGGGAATGTCAAGTGACAGTTTTGTTTTTAATTGTTGTGCGAGCTGTCATGGTGACGTAATGATAATAAATTGTTAACAATGGAACGAATTTATATCTGTGAACGGGTTATTATGAATAGGAGGGCGTCGATTTATCAAAATTTTAATTATTATAAGAGTAGATATTATAATTCGGAAGTTAACGTAACAAATGATGATACGTAAGATCAGGTTTAATTGCCTTTATTGTATTTTGAATAATATAAGTCATAAGATTGCTTTATCGAGATAATAAAATAAAAATATAAATTAAAAATTTTCCTCCCTTCACCTGTGATCACAGATCAATCGTAATATCATACACACGTGTCAAAAGTTATATGTACTTCTTTTTTCTTTATACTTCTTCAAAGATACCAAAAACATCGCTTTACTCCATGACGTGACGGAATAGCCATGATGCGACCTTGAAATTTTACTCTCAAAGCGCCTAAAGAAATTTCAAAAACATTTTTCGATGCGTTTTTCAATCGTTTTGTTTTTTATCCAAGTGTAAAACATAGCGTACTCTTGAATCATTATCATAATATTATAGCGATACAAAATATAGAAATTTCTATTTCAAAATATACTCAAGTTAAATAAATACCACCATAATGTCATTGTAAGCTCAAATAACTAACTTTGGGTCACAAGTTGAATTGAAACTAAAGCCAGCCTTAAGTTATATATAAATCAGAACACGTTAAGTCACTTAATAAGTTGTATTAAGTTAATTTATTTACCTTTTACCGTTAGCTTAACGGAAGGGGGGTGATCGTCATAAATTTCAAACTCCGCCTTGCAATGTATCAATGGAACAAAAAACTGTGGAGTCGCAATCTCACAGAATAATCGACTCCACAGTTTGAATTGCTTATTGAAATTCAAGAAAGTAAATCATGATTACTTTGTTGATAGATACAATATCCTTTTGAAGTTTTGATATTTAGTTTTATAGCATTCAAATGCTTTTCAAATGAGAATTTTTAAAATATAAATTATCGAATGATTTGGATAGGAAACATGATTCGATTTCGCCTTGTTATCGAATTTTTAATATAAAAAATTCTCACATTGAATTCTCTTTTCAAACTATAATTTAAAAAAGGCCTTAAAACTATATAAAATGAACTGTTATTAAAACAACTAGTTTTAACAAAGCACAAGTAAACCATTGTCCAGTGATATTCTAAGACAACAAATACAATGTCACAATATTTAATCAAAGAAAAAAATTATTAAAACAACATCAGCTCCATACCTTGCATTGTTCTCAAACGTCATTACCGCGAACACAGACCATTTATAATGAACTCTATCGCCTTGTAATAAGGACGAGTTATTTATAATATTTAGTGAAAAACGGTAACATCAATATTCCCTTAGTTCACATTGTGACAGACTTGGAATTTAGTATTCAAATAAAATGGATTGTTCGCAATCTTTTGTCTTACTACCTTTCTTTCTTTAATTTCTAAATATCTTTGAATCCCCTTTTAAGTCTAAAAAATAATTATTACTATGGCAGGCTTAGATATTTATATATTTTTCTGCTGTCAAAACACAAATGACAAAATATTTAAAAAAATCTAATAAATAACCTTACTTGAGTCTTGAGAGGTCATTACAAAACTTACAATACCTACATAGTATAAAATGTACATTCTTTAACCGACTTCAAAAAAAAGGAGGAGGTTATCAATTCGGCCGGTATGTTTTTTTTTTTTTTTTTTATGTATGTACACCGATTACTCCGTGGTTTCTGAACCGATTTACGTGATTCTTTTTTTGTTCGATGCGGGATGGTGTCGAATTGGTCCCATAAAAATTTTATTCGGATAGGCCCAGTAGTTTTTATTTTATGAGCATTTTTGTCTTCATTTGTAAATGTTGCAAGTGCAAGTTTGAAGTCGGTTATTTTTAACGCAGTTATTGACTTGTTGTTGTATCATAGATAAAAGATATTATGGAAGCGATATTATTTAATATAATAGAAATTATATAATAATTGAATAGACACAAAGTTGCCCAAAAACCCAGCCTTCTAAATGACAGCTCGTTCAAAAACCTCAATATCCCTTAAGCCACAAAGAGCTCCGTCACGCTGGAACCCGCTTTAAAAAAAACCTTACTTTTTTTCAGCCTATTTTACCTACAAACGATGCCAATAAATGTAGTATAGGTCAATTTTTTGTAGTC
>CAJQZN010020926.1:1859-12707 GCA_907164685.1 Colias eurytheme
ACACATGTGTTCGGCACACACGCTCTATTTTTTAGATATTAAACAAGAGGAAATTGAAAGTTTTATAGGTCTTTTTTTTTTTTTTTTTTAATATATACTGCTTCATGGCAATCTGTTGATCACAACAATAAGCCACTAATTTGTGTGATATTTATATCTGTTAGGTTTTTTTTTTTTTTGCTTAGAAGGACACATCTCAAATGGATGTATCATTCCATCCTTACAAATCTGCCCTGTAGTGTTGGCACACTATGTCTTTTTAGCCTTCTGTATTGAAGGCCTTGATCTCCGCTTAATTTAAAGGCTAGCTCATTTTTATGATTTGAAAGTCTTTTCTGGTAGGCGTCACTAAATTTAGTTATCTCCTGTTTGACAGTAGGTAGCTTTAAGTCTAAGTATATGATCCTATTACTGATGTATGAAGGGATGTTAAATATAGTCCTTAAAGTTTTTGTTTGGAAGCGCTCCAGTATCTCTATATTACTATTACTAGCTGTACCCCATAGTTGGATGCCATAGGTCCATATGGGTTTCAAGATGGCTTTATATACTGCTAATTTGCTTTCTGTCCTCATTTGTGAATGGCGTCCAATTAACCAGTAAAGACTACGAAGTTTCAAGTCCAGTTGCTTCCGTTTTGTCCAAATATGTTTTCGCCATGTTAGCCTTCTATCCAAGTGCATGCCTAAGTATTTAGCATTATCCTCTTGAGGAATGTAATCATTGTTCAATTTAACTGGTGGACATGTGTCTCTCCTGAGTGTGAATGTAACATGTTTTGATTTACTCTGATTTGCATGAATTCTCCAGTTTTTAAGCCATTCCTCTATTTTATAAATGTGATTTTGCAGGTGATCTGACGCTATTATTGGATTTGAGTGAGTGGATAACAAGGCTGTGTCGTCCGCGTATGTTGCGACTATGGTGTTGTCTGAAGTTGGAAGGTCGGCTGTGTAAATAATGTAGAGAATCGGTCCCAGTATGCTTCCCTGTGGAACTCCTGATTTGATCTCATACAGTTCTGATGTCACTTCATGAAACTTTACTTCAAAACAACGTTTGTAGAGATAAGATTTGATAATGTGTAAGAATGAGTGAGGGAGCATCTTTTTAACTTTGAATAATAATCCGTCATGCCACACTTTATCAAAGGCCTGGCTAATATCTAGAAATACTGCTGAACAGTATTTCTTTTCCTCCAAAGATCTGCTTATAACGTCTACAATACGATGAATTTGCTCAATTGTTCCGTGATTCTCCCTGAATCCAAATTGGTGATCCGGGGTGATGTCGTTAAGATGTACTTTCAACCTGTTTAGTATGATCTTTTCGAAAAGTTTACCCATTAACGGTAGAAGACTTATGGGCCGATATGATGCAACTTCATTTGGTGTCTTATCAGGTTTGAGTAACATTATTATTTGTGCTATCTTCCAGTGACCTGGAAAGTAATTCATTCTTAAGCAGGCATTAAAGATGTTGACGATTGCTACTATACCCTTTTTGGGTAAGTTTTTCAAGAGAACGCTATCTATGCTATCGAATCCTGGTGATTTTCCATCCTTAAGGTTTCGTATTTCATCCGCTACTTCGGAAGGGCTAGTGTATTTTAATGGAGGACACATTTGATCTGCGCTTTCCAAATAACTACGTATCTCAGAGCTATGCTCCGGTCTCAATTCTGGAAATGGTTGAAAAACGTTGCACAAATGTTCACCAAATATTGTAGCCTTTTCCTGGTCTGATCTCGCCCACATCCCATTGGCTTTTCTGATGGGAGGGATCTGTTTTCTAGGACGATTTAGTTTTTGTGTTGCTTTCCACAACGAATAGTCTGTGTCCGGACTCGGGGTTAGGTTAGATAAAAATTCTTGCAAATTATTGTTGGTATAGCTTTTTATTAGTTCCTTGAGTTCGTTTGATGATTTATTGAACACAGTTTTGTCTGAGGGATATCTGGTTCTATGCCATATTTTACGTAAATTACGACGTTCGAGTATTTTGTCTCTAATGGCTTTTGGGTATTCGTTGTTCATTAGAGGTAACCTTTTTCGTTGTTTCGTGGATATCGCTGCTGCCTCATGAATTGTTTTATTGAGGTTTTCAATGGCTTCTTCTATGCTTTCAATAGTTTTGAACGGGTGTATGAGCTGAATTCTGCTAGTAATTCGTAACAATAACAAAAAATATAAATTTTAACTGTTTCTGCTATTGTAATATTCTTACTAACATAAGAGCATAGGCATAAGTCTAGTCTACATTTATACGAGCGAGATTTTAAAAAATGTGCCGGCTTTTTAGGTGAGAGCGGACTTTTCACTTAAATGAAATTTAAGTTAGGAAAACAAGTTAGATATCTTGTTTGAACTAATAAATGTGAAAGTTTGTTGGCATGTGTGTTTATTTGTCTCAAATTGTATCGATATGAATATTTTGACAATTTCATTATATGAACTAATATAGCTAATCCTAAGAGCTAATCACATAATTTCGCGACATCCACAATAATCTTAGTTAATATTTCACTAATATTTTCTTCAAACTAGACATTGATGCATTGGCGAATTTACCCTTTTACCTACCTGTGTACACTTTTATTTAATTTATAGGTAGTTCATTGTTTACAAAAAAAAACTTATGTACCTACGATTTTGAATTTCGAACGACGCGGAAGGCCTTCCTTCTTTATTTTGGACCTACGCAGATAAAAAATTGTCCCAAATTTTTCATCATAGACTAGGTATACAACTGGGTTCTATGATGGGACAAATCGTTGACAAATCGATCACTTGCAATAGCTGACATAGGTACCTATGTTCCGTCTTTGAGGATACAAAAAAAAGAACGCAAAGAACAAAATTAAGACGCGGACGTTGCTATCATAAATTTATAACGGTAACATTGTATCGATCGACTTATATTATACCGAGATGCAGTAACTCTAAAAATAAACACTGCAAATACTCTGTACGCGGAAGGTTAACATGTGTTTGTAAATAATAACAAATACCTACTTACACCTGTTAAAAAAAAAACTAAAATAGAAACCTATATTTACATAAACACATGGAATTATTGTTTTGCCACTGATCCTTCATATGTGTACAAATTTTGAATGAAATCTGTACGTTTAAAGTTTAAAATCGAGGGTCAAAATCGAGTCAAAAGGAGTCTGTTACATACAAGCATAAAAGTGAAGCTATTATAAGCATGTTAAAAAAGAAAAGATTGGTATTTGTAATTATGTGTAAGAGATATTCTTTACAAAGCGTGGCCCAAATATTATAATGACTAGCTAACGACTTCATGCGCATACGCATGTGTACAATGTAATTTAATTTTGGCAGAAGTAATTATTTTTTTTATAAAAAGTACGTAGCTGGCACGTTCCATTCCATCTCATACGTGTCGCCGAAATTTTTTGATGTTAATTAGCCAACTCTTTTGGAATTGGAAATAATCCGCATCAAAGCTAAAATACCGATAAAATAAATACATAGGTAACTACATCGATTTTAACTTTCATCGTCATAGTAGGCAAAGAATAAATAATATTTTTACACCTTTTTAAATATTATTTGATATGGCTTTTCTATGAAGAATATTTCTTGCGCTATCGTTATGTCTATAGAAATCTACAAGGATGTAATAATTACCTATAATAGTAGATATTGGGTAAGGCAAGGCAAATGTCCATGTTTTGAGAGAGATGAAAATGCAATGCAATTAAATCATTTTCGCAAGCAAATTTTCTAAAAAGCTTTCTCAGTTCTTAGCATTTGAGCAACATGTTTATTAATTATACTTTATTGCGATCAGTGCCATAAACAAAAATACAACATAGAACAAATTGTACTAAAAATAGTACATAATAAGTCATATCACTAGTGAGTGATCTCTTATCAGGCAAGCAAATTGATCTCAAACATACATACATATATATTAAAAAGGACGTCGAGGACGTCGGTTACAATGGATACTAATAACAAACAAATAATTTAATACAATGCTAAATATACAAAATTGCCATTATTGCCATCCAGTCAACAATAGAAACTCTATTAAAAAATTGCTCTTTTGCCCTATTTGCACCTACATTGTTTGCTCATATTACTTACACCATTTGCTCTTACACAGTTAGCTTCGCTTTAAGTAGGTGTAGTGGTACTTGTGATACATTACGTGTGGGCAAAAAGCTTCGAAAGCTTTTTTCTCCGAACTTCAATACCTGAGCTAGGTCTTTCTTCAGGTCTTTTAGTTTTTTCGAGAGGCTATGGAAACGAAACGGTTAATACCTACAATCTACACGTACTTTTTTATTGTTAACAAACAAAAAGTTTCACAGAAAGTGCATATTTCTCGAAAAGTAGATGATGCCATGATGAAAGTGGACTAGATCATAGATGGCAAAATGTACATGCTCACATGTCTAGGTCATAACTCATCTACATATCGAAAGATGCAAAATCACGTCATTATAATATTTATTTTGTGTGAAAGAGGAAGAGACACATGTATAAAATTATTGCATAGAAACCTTATGTGTATGATTTTGTATTCTTATAAACAAACCAAAATTGATTTCACTATAAAAACTCAAAGAAGGATGCAATATAATTTACAATTTTGGCAATTACTGCACATAATTTGCAGTTTATTTTGATGTACTCATACTATTATTATTTCGGACAAAAAGTAATGAAGTTTGTGATTAAATTTACACAAAAACGTCATATGAAGACGTATTTTGTTTGTTCGTCCGTTTTTATAAAAGTTCAACGATCGCTTTGTTTGCTTAATTTATCAGACCATATATTATTATATTTATATTTGATCTATAGACTCGACTTATGTAAAGTTAAACGAACTTACGATTAGTTCATGGTATTCTACAATTTTCGTTCGTTTAATATATTTTTAAACTGCGATACTGTTAAATAACTTTGAAGTTAATTTATTTAAAGGTATATTAATTATTTTTGCAGCAACTCCATTAAATTTTCATACAATGAGACTAAAGCATGATTCATAAATCACCGTTTCGCGACCGGGCCGTGCTCCGTCCGGGGCTCGATCAAACATTACTGTATACTTTTTGTATGAAGAGATTCATATTATTTCATGCCTGACCGTGGCTCGACCGTGCACGGACGGGCCACGGCGCGGCGTAGAAATGTTGATGGATTTTGTTTCATTTGTAATTTGTATCCCGGCTCCCACACGGCCCGGTCCCGGCACGGTGTAGCGTGAAACGCTTTTATATAATTAATTAGGAAAAGGGTTTTATTTTAAAATGAAAGGCCTTAGAATTTTTATAAATCGTATTTTATTCGTTTTTGCCTTTATTTTTTCGTTTTTTAAAACTTTTATGTTGCAGCTTACATATTTGAATAAGTTCAAACTTCTACGCAATTGTAGAATTGGTGTATTAGCTAAATGTATAGTATTAAAAAATGTAAAGGAAATGACTCAGCCAGCTCTTTTCGTCTGCGATCAGAAATAGCTCTAATTTTCAGCTGAACAGTCGAACCAAATTTACTGGTCCATATAACATATTACGTTAAAAAATATAGCTAAAAAATTTATGCATTTCTTATAATAATTATAGTGTGAAATTGAATTACAATTTGCCACGCCTTATTCATAACGGTATCAGGTATGCCGTATGAGGTATTTGAGATGAAAGAATATAAAAGTAACAAAAGTGGTTTCAAGTTAGTAGTTATCGAATGCATGTTAATCATTTATAGAGATAAGAAAGATTAGAACTCTCGAATAAACAACTAACGTTTTGACGTGGCTTCTCTTGCCTGCACCTCATTCTGCTACTATACTTTGTAATTAATATATCCCATTTGACTGTCTTTAAAATCCATACTAATATTATAAATGCGAAAGTAACTCTGTCTGTCTGTCTGTTACTCAATCACGCCTAAACTACTGAACCAATTTTCATGAAATTTGGTATGGAGATATTTTGATACCCGAGAAAGGACATAGGCTACCTTTTATTGCGAAATATGTACCACGGGCGGGATCTCTAGTAAAATATAAATCTTTTAAGGTTCCATCTAATTTTTCCTTATACATAGTAGCTGTGCCATGTGGTTTTGCCCGCATTGCTCCGCTCCTAAGATTACCGCGTTCAAGAAGCAAACAAACACACCTATAATATTAAGTAGTATGGATTAAAAAACGAAAACTAGTATTATGGTTTGTGTATACTTATAACCAAGGATATCATACTGCATACAACTTTAACAGTAATCACATTGTAAATACATGGACAATACGTTAATACGAAAATCGTCAAGGCAAATCCCAAAGTGCCAATCCAAAACAACTTTCCCTCGATGGCAATGGAACAATTTCGCATGGAAAGCCTATCGTCATACCGTGACGCAGGTCATCGTTGTACATTGTTAGAATTGTTCAGTTTATTGCATTTTTAATGGATTTAAATCGTGATTTTTTTCCTAATGGAACTTGGAAGTATAAACAAATGAGTTATTTATGATCATGCTCTGCTCTACGTCAAATGTGGTCATTGACTTAGATAAACTTTTGGTAGGATGAATAAAACCTGGTTTAAATCCGTGAAAAATGTACATTGCGTTGTTTGATTCCTACTACTATTTACGATACACATTCCTTAGAATATTCACTTATTTGGAGAAGTTAAAACTTTCTAAACAAACTCCAAAGATTCGAGGTGCAAATCAAAATACCTGTTAGCAATACCAATACCAACTAGTTTCATTCATAATACCGTGATGTAAACAGTAAAAGCAATTCGTTTAATGTGATTGAAATCATCGCAATTGGTGTCAAGTCCGTATTCCAAATAAATAAAACAAATGAAGTTTATAATATATGAATACAGGTAAATTAGCTTGGAGAAATTTTTGCGTTTGTAGTAGTGTATGGTCAGCAAATAAAATAAAACAACATTTTATTTTTAGTTTTTATTTTATACAGGGTTACTTGTAAAACACCAGCAACCTCGCAGGACAAGATAGCTAACATCATAAATAACAACATTTGTTCTACGACTTTTGGCATAACGCAATAAATTATTTTTAAATGATTTTTTAAACTTTTATTGTACTCTCCTTACATTTGTAAGTCTATGTTCTATTAAGGTTGATGTTCCGACCGTCCCTCCATACATTTTTGATTACCTCTAAACACTTAACACAGACACTATTTCTTTAAAACTAATCATTTTATCACTTCTCTATAATGAAATGTGTGCGCGTTCGACCTTTTTAATCAATAATTTACAATATTTACTTAGAAAAACAACAGTAAAATACCGGAAAAATTTGACACTTCTACAGTAGTGTGCGTGACTTTTGCCAAGCGAAACACGACATAAAGCACGACATCTAGCGCATAGACTATATACTTATTACAGATCTAGCGCGTCAATGTCTAAACGAAAGGCGATGTTTAGACATTGACGCGCTAGATGTCGTGCATTCGCGTTCGTTATCTTATGCATAATGAGCATAATTCTAATAAATCAAAGTTCTGTGTAAAAATTGAGTAATTTCATTTCCAATCGTTCAAAGAAAATAACAATAAAATAAAATAAAACTAATGACCTTAGAAACTATGTTTTTTTTTATTTATTACTCATTATTGTTCGTCCGTCGTAGGTCTGTAAACTGTATTGTACACTGAAGGTAAATGGTACTGTAGGTACTTTAGTTCGGCGTCGTCGCTCGTCGGCTTGATATAAAATTACATTCTTGATTTCATTGACACGCGCTATGATTTGCGCGCGGAATTTCTTGTGTTGTGAATTTATTTTTGTATGCTATGCATTTTAATTGATTCAAATTGCAATGTTTCTCTAGTATGCATTTGAGACTATATTGTAAATTGTAATAATTGATCGTGGGTATAGTAATTAATTATTCTAATAACGCAATTAGTAATATATGTATTTTCGGTGGGATTCAAAACAAAAAATTGGCCCGTGATTTTTATGAAATTTCACCACATTGCAAATCACATCAATCATAGTTCATACACATGTATGACGAAAGTGATTAGTATTGTGGCTAACATTGACTCATCAGTTCATCACTGAAACCAGTGATAAATCAGTACCTATATCATATTGTGTTTGAATATTTTTAAACAATGATATAAGTATACAATTATTATAAATAAAATAAAATAATAAATAAAAATCGTTTATTTGTTTCAAAACACAGTTTACAATCATTTTAGAATACACTAGTCCCCACACTAGGATCCCCTGTGTTGTGGGAAACTAGTCTCTTCCTATGTTACAGAAGTATTTTTTAGTTTCTAAAAATTAAAAGCTATACATTGCAATGTAAGAAATATAACAAAAAACGAAAAACGAAAATAAAATATTTAACAAACTCCAGTGTATGTGTGAGCGAGTGTGCGTGCATGTGAGTGTGTTTGAGTGTGTGCATGTTTATGTGTGTGTGTGTGTGTGTGTGTGTGTGTGTGTGTGTATGTGTGTTTTATTTTTCACTGACAAGCAATGCTTCAGTTTCACTATAATTTAAGTTAAGTAAAAGTTGTTCTAATCTCTTTTTAAAAATATATATAGATGCATTTATTATATTTACATTTAATCTTTTAATGAACTTATTGTAGAGGAAAGGGCCCCTATAACTATAAAAGCGTTTGACAAAATAGGTATTACATTTCGGAAGCGTGAAATTGACTCGTCTTGGGGCTCTTGATTAAATCGGTAAACTATCAAAGTAATCACAAACTTGCAAACATTGGTAAAATGTCCAGTAGTTTATGAGCCTATTCATTACAATTTACAATCAAACAAACAAACAAAGTTTTCCTCTTTATAATATTAGTGTAGACAAACACTATGAATACGATCACTAATGCAAATTCGGGGATTTTCTAATTATTGCTAAATAATAATTGAATTCGTTTTGAAATACTCTATAATTTTTAGTGTATAAATAGACATTTATAATGTGGTGCTCATTTTTTTTGTACTGCTAACGCTATTGTAGGTACCTATTTTCGTTGTTTTATTTCAAGTGAACACGGCCATACAATTTTGTCACGAGCCGCCTATGATTGTAGGTACTTTTGTTAGGCTCCTTCGTCGTCCGCGTCGGCTCGAAAGTTCTTGATTTCATTGTCACGCGCTATGATTTGCGCGCGGATTTTCTTGTGTTGTGAATTTATTTTTGTATTATTATTATTTTTTATTTATTTTTTTATTTTATTGATTCAAATAAAATATTTCACTAGTATGCATTTGAGACTATATTGTATTATGTATAATTTATCGTAGGTATAGTTATTCTTATAACGCAGTTATATTTTCGGTGGGACAATTTGACCCGTGATTTTTCTGAAATATCACCACATTGCAAATCACATCAATCATACACACGTATGACGAAAGTATAGTGGCTATAATTGACTCATCAGTTCATCACTGAAACCAGTGATAAATCAGTACATATATCATATTTTATTGTGTTTGAATATTTTTTAAACAACGATATAGGTATACAATATTATTATAAATCGGTAAACTACCAAAGTACTTCCGAATTTTCAGACAGACAAACAAGTAGTTTGAACACGCAGTTTTCTTATACTAGTAGCAAAAATCAAAACCATAATATTATGTTTCCCTACTATATTTTACTAAAAGTCGAGTGCGTCGAAATCGTAAATAATAATATGTTTTTCACCTTCCTGGTTATTTTCCCATAGTAAATAGTGTTTTAGGTTTGTTGTTGTAGGTAGGAATAATAATAATTATTCTTACATGTTGGTTATGAAATGTATATTGAAATAATTTACTTTTACAAATCATTAGTGATATAAGTTTTGAGTGAAAATGCTTGGATCAGCATAATATTATATGGTACTTCAAATACATGTTTTGATAAAAAAAACAATAGTGTAATAAAATAAAACTGCGTTTTATTGTAATCAATGTTGACAATTTTAAATTCCAAAATTATTGATCAATAAAATAGTTTACACCAACAAATATAACTTTTATTTTTATAACAATCGTTCATAATATAAACCGTAGCAGGTGGCGTTTTGAAGTTCTGTCTACTCATACAGAAAAATGGAAAACTTGTTTTTTTTGTAAACAATTTATTACTCATGTTGTTTGGCAACTCGAAGCGTGGTCGTCCGTCGTAGGTACTTTTGTTCGGCGTCGCGTCGTCGTCCGCGTCGGCTTGATATAAAACATTCTTGATTTCATTGACACGCGCTATGATTTGCGCGCGGAATTTCTTGTGTTGTGAATTTATTTTTGTATGCTATGCATTTTAATTGAATCAAATTGCAATATTTCTCTAGTATGCATTTGAGACTATATTGTAATAATTGATCGTGGGTAGGTATAGTAATTAATTATTCTAATAACGCAATTATATTTTCGGTGGGATTCAAAACAAAAAATTGGCCCGTGATTTTTATGAAATTTCACCACATTGCAAATTATATATTATACAATTACAATTACAATTATTATAAATCGGTAAACTATCAAAGTAATTACAAACTTGCAAAATATGCTTTTCCGAATTTTCAGACAGACACACAATTTTATTAGTTTGTTTTAGCAAAGTAGGTACCTATACCTATACGCTTACGTCGCGCGTCGCGTCGTCGAAAACGGTGCGCCCAGAAACAAACATACCTAATTCAGTTACAATCCTTTTTTTGTTCCGTAATTTATTGTATTTATTCTAATACGATTTTTTTTATTCGTCGGCCAGTTCTACTAGGTATAAAAAGATAAAATTGAAATATAATTATTGTAGCGACAGCCATATTATGTTACTATGTTTTCGT